>JAHWFP010221327.1:85560-103860 GCA_023313725.1 Lithobius niger
TGGGCTTTTAAGGTGTATGTTAGACCGATTCTTGAGTACGCCAGCCCCGTGTGGTCCCCTTATTTGCTTCGTGACATAGACTTGAACGAAGCGGTTCAGAGACGGTATACTGAGTCCCTTCAAGGCCTCCGCGACCAGACATATGGTCAACGCCAGAAATTGTTAAAGCTTGACTCACTCGAACTTCGGAGATTGAGAGCCGATCTGATCCTCACTTTCCACATTGTTCATGGTCTATTGGGTATTTGACCTTCCCATTCTTCGATTTTTCAAATGTAACTCGCACCAGAGGACATTCTCTGAAACTTACAATTCAGGCGTCTCACTTGGACTGCCGTCGAAACTTTTTTCCGTTAGGGTGACTGGTGTCTGAATGTCCGGTCGAAATCCCGACAATCAAAATCCCGACACCAACTGTCGGGATTTTCGACTTTCGATTTTCGACTTTCAACTTTCGCCTGTAGGGATTTCGAACCAGACCCGTCTGGAATTCCCTACCCGAAGAGGTGGTCACGTGTTGTTCTGTAGAGGCATTCCGGAAACGCTTAACCCGCTTAAATCTCCAGAAATTCATGCACTACCCCTAAACTTGACATGAGGCTCTCTATCCCACATGTCTTTTTAGTCATTGACATACCCTCTAATCGGGGTGCACTCGCTTTTAAATCATTTGAAATTTATTTTTTTTTTTTTTTTTTTTTTTTTTTAGATTTGGCAGGCTGTCAGTGACCCCCCGATCCTTGCCTGACCATTTGCAATTGCAAAAAATGTTTTATTTATACTATTATTTACATTATTATTATTTCCTTCATTCCTACTACCCTTCGTTTATACTTTTCTATTATCTATACCCTTCTACCAAATTTAATTTTAAAATATTTTTTTAATTTGTAGATACTTGTGTAATTTGTTAACTTTTTATCTAGATTATTAAAAATATGTGGATTGTAATATGCTCTATTTCTTGTTCCATATGAGTTGTTCCATTCAGGATTTTTAAATTTCATTGAGGTAGTTCTAAGTTTCCTTTTTGATTCTTGAGGATGCTTATATATACTACAATTATAGTAATTATTTGTTATAATCACAAAATCTCGTAGGTCTCCAATTTTTAAAATATTGTTTTTATAATAAATTTCATTAGTGTTTTCATTTTCATTTCCGAAAAGCACTTTTACAAGTTTATTTTGGACTATATTTATCTGCTTGGGAACGCCCTTGACAATGCAAGCATGATGGATGGCGAACATACGTTAATGCACACACTAAATCTCTTGAGTCCGTCCCTAAAAGGTTTAATTTGACGTCACTTTTAGTGGAAAAGGCGTTAATTTCGAAACATTCAATAATGTCGCCCAAAATCTCTTTACCCAGACTCGATAGGGTATTCACAATTCAAAATAGAGTTTACCGGATTACTCGCAAACATGGATTACAAAACGCAACCACGGATTACTGAAAACATCCAAGATTACCAAGGATTATAGTGTCCGCGGCCTATCTTGAGTTCGCCCCAGAACGACACAGATAATCTAATCAATTGTATGTTTTTGGTAGCAGAGTGCCTTGTTGATATCCGAGATGGTTACAAAAACAATGGCGTGGCGGCCGTCGATGAATGCCGCCCCCTCCAGGAAAACGTAGCCGCTCATAAAATACCTGCAGGACTCAAGATAAACCGCGTACACAATAAATCCGAGTCTGTTTCAAAGAATTCACTATGCAAAACGGTGAATTGTCACCAAGAAGGGTATTAATAGAACAGACTGTAGAGCTTCAGTGGAGGTCGATATGCAATGCAGGGAAGCATTCTTACCGTCCTTCATGTAGCGTGAAAGTGTATTTTGGAATAACAGTGATTACTTCGAAACATCTCGCATTACTGGAGGATTAATTACCATTGGTTAACCGAGGTTAATCCGATGCAAACGTGGATACTAGTGACAACTATTAAGAAAACCTAAGATTACCATGGATTACTTTGGAATACTTCGGACTACAAGAGGGTCACCATTGGATTAACAGTGTTATACCTGATGACCTGAACTCAGATTACCATTATTGCCAAGTGTTTCAGATTCTGTGGTATACTGGATTACTACAAGGAAGACTTTAGATTACTAATCTCTCCATGGAATATTCTGGATTACGGCATGGAGTACGTCGGATTACGGTCTGATCACCACACATTTTTTGAGTGTCGTGTACATCATAATTACGTCGGATTACTGTAAATACTGCAGATTTCTGAAGCACACCCAGAGTACCATCGGATTACTAACATTACCGTATGATAACCAAAGAATGCTGCGGATTACTCGTCGATTACCAAGCAGTTGTACACCAGATTACCACCAAGATTAATGCCCTCCCTCGCCCAAATATCAACACATTAAGCGTAGTAGTATGTAGCTTTTAGTAGTACATAGCTTTTTTCCTCAAAACCTGAGGTGTGGGCGATGCGATAAAGGCGCCGTG
The DNA here is from genome assembly GCA_023313725.1 of Lithobius niger. NCBI lineage: Eukaryota > Metazoa > Arthropoda > Chilopoda > Lithobiomorpha > Lithobiidae > Lithobius > Lithobius niger. The sequence continues at coordinate 88,039 of JAHWFP010221327.1, forward strand.
CCCATGATATTGTGACGGACTGATTCGACGTTTAAATCTGAGTCCGTTTCAATGAAGTTCACATTGCAGAACAGTGAACTGTTAACTAAAAGCGCGTTAAATAAAACAGACGAAGGGCTTCCACGGGAGCCGCTGTGCAATGCAGGGAAGCACTGTACGGTCCTTGGTGAGAAGTGACACTGTACCCAAAAAAAATTAAAGTGTTGCTTGAAAAATAGTTGATTTTCAAGCAGCTTAATTACTCTTTTTTAGTGATCAAGGGAAAATAAGATAATGTACACTTTTTTATTACAACAATAGAACTTTTTAATCTCTCATAAACACACACAAAAAAAAAATTAAAATCCGTTGTGTATAGCATTTTGTAAAACAAAAACGAACTCGTTTGATTCTTAAGGTAAGGTTTAATTGATCCGAAGCAAAAATAGCAAGGGAATACGAATAAACTTTCCTGTAAGGTTTCATGTGCTGCAGTGTTGCTGTGCTGTTTAGTCCACGTGAAACCTTACTGCTGTATTCAAGTGTTTTTACCATTTTTACTTTTGCTCACGATAGATCAGCTAATGATTGGTGCATTCTAATTGGCTAAACGACATCGCTGGAAAATGTTTAAAAACTAATCGTTTTAGTGTGCTTAGCACAGCTCTACAGGTAATTTAGGGTTCGTGCGAGTTCTTGAAATCCTGGATATGTCCTGGAAAGTAATAATGAAATTCCATGTTCTTGAAAATCTTGAAAAATGTTATGTAACACAAGTACGGTGATGAAGGGAAAGTAGACGACGTAACTGAAGAACGCTGAAAAATTTAGCCGAGAAACTAGTCGAGTGTGTAGCCTTACATTATTCTAACTTGGTTTGGGCATGAAAAATTTTGAAATTTGGAATCCGGATTTAATTGTATTTACGTGTGTAATGGTTGGATACAGCGGTAAAGTTTCACGTGCTAAACAGTACAGCAACACTGCACTATCTGAAACCTTATAGGAAAGTTTATTTGTGTTCCTTTGCTGTTTTGACTTAGGATCAGTTAAACCTTACCTTAAGCATCAAGCGAAGTTTGTTCTTTTTTTGTTGTTGTTTTAATTCATGCTACCTTGGCGTTCTATGCTGTTTAGATTAGCTTGTTTAAATTTTTCGTATCTTTATAAATTTCGGTTTGCACAAACCAACACGGAAACAAACCCTGTAACATTCACTCTACGTCTTTCAGCTGGCGTTTGTTGGTTTTCATTGTTGCATAATAACAATGTTTAAACTATGTAAAACAATCTGGCCAATTAGAGCTCTCTAACGCCGGGACCAGTTGACCAATTAGAAAAGGCCTTATGGAAAGGGCACATCTACAGAGTTATATCTGTAAAATGAGCTAAGAACCAGCATTATGCGAAAAATAGGTTGGAAAATAACGATTCCAGCTCAAATTCTAATCTCCGATGTGACAAATTGGAAATTAATAAAAATTCGGACACGTGTTCATCAAGTCCAACAAAGCGTATATACTAAATTTGAGTGGAAAATATTGAAAGACAGCAGAGAAATTAAGCATCGAGATTTCGGCTTTAACATGGGAGGTTGAGGTCAAACTTTACTATGAGAAGAGACGAACTGCTTCAACCGGGGCCGCCGCCCCCCCGCTGTGCAATGCAGGGAAGCACTGTGTCGTCCTTGATGTCGAGTGACAGTGTACCCAGAACAAAGAAAGAGTTTTGCTTTAAAAATAGTTGCCTTTTACGCAGCTACAGAAAAAAAAGTAATAACTTTTTTTAGTGTTAAAGGGCAAATAAAATAAGGTACACTTTTTAATTAAATATAATAGAACTGTTTATCCTCCCTTAAACACAAAAAAAAAAAAATACAATTAAACTCCGTCGCCTGTAGCATTTCATATAATAAAAGAAAAAATGTGAGGTTTACCAACTTTAGTAACATTTCTTATCATTAGAGGCCGTTTAAGCAAAGCAGGCTAACTGAAGTATGTCTATATTTTTACTTTTTTTTCCAAAAAAAATTCTACATGTATATTTGGCTTGTGAGGGTGTATCGATTGGGAGCAGACCATAACAGGGATCACGACCAGCAAATTCATCATGCACTATACTGAGACTGGACTTTGGGGATCTTCGCAATTTCGCAATGCGTGGTACCGAGGTCAATTGGGTCAATGGTTTCAAAGGATTAACTTAAACATGGGATTACTTGCTTACTGAATGCTGGATTTCTCATTGATAGGGTTTTTTTTTAGCCTTCAGGAAATGTCACAGGGCCGCGGTTTTCGGGGCGGGGGGGGGCCCCCCCAGCAGGGCCAGCGTGTGTGAGGGCAACGCGCGGTGCCAAAGTGAATTGTTTCAAAGGATTAACTCAAACATGGAATTACTTGCTTACTGAATGCTCGAATTCTTAGTGATAGGGTTTTTTAGCCATAAAAAACATACGCATGCGACTTTTCCGGGCTGCACCAAAGGGGCGACATTTTCTCGGGAGGGGGGGGGGGGGCGCGGGCAAGTGGGGGGGGGGGGGCACGTATGCTTATCCGGGAGGGGTAGGAGTGTGGGAATTGGGGGTTAAAGTAATTGTGGGGGAAGAGCATATGTGATATATTTTGAAAAATTTAAAACCAAAAATCAAACACCTAAGGTGCCGGACGGACGCGGAGATATTCAGAACCCTCACTATGGGAGTGCAGAAAGGGGGTGAAAATGGATGAGGCGAGGGGGGGGGGGGGTAGGGACGTGCGGGTGGGGGCGGGGGTGCGCAGCATCCAGGCATTATAAACTACTGAAGCTTGTCCCACATTATGTTTTCAGAAAACTGACTGGATGACGACTCGTTTCCTTGCACTAAGAGTGCAAAAACATGTGGATATCACACTTGTAGACTCAACAAAGTTACTGTAAGAGTTTGCGAATGGGATGTTTACGGATTCTTTGCACTCGTAGTGGAAGAAAACGTGGCGTCACACAGTCAGTTTTCTGAAAACATAATGTGGAACAAAGTATAGTTGTGCCCGCAGCATGCGCACGGGCACAACTAGTAGTTTATAATGCCTGGATTGAAAGTATTATACGATATGGTATAGAAGTATACGGTTTTGTAGCAAAATACATCCTAATTCGATTTACGTTAACTATCGGAGAATCTTACATCATAAGGCAAAGTCTCATAGCAAAAAAAGTCAACAAGAACTTCCGAAGCAAGCAGTAAAACGACGACATGAACCCCCTATCCCCTACAATGAAAACGGGCGAACGTGTCAATTTTTTGGCCAGAAGTTGAAACTGGTACGTTGATGCTTTGAAAAGTTAAAATTGGAACATTGTTACCTTGACTAACAATAATTTGCTCTGCGCGGTCGTCTCAGCGACAAGTCTTAATGGACGTCATGGACGAAGGACATGATACGAAAGTGAAAAACTGGGAGTATTGAACAGTGAGTCTGTTAGCCCAGCTCTTGGCATTCTAATGTTATAAAATAAAGAGGTTGTGAGGCTGGGGGGGGGGGTGCATTGCGTCCGTTACCATTAAGCATATCATACTCATTAACTGAATGTAAAAGGCAATTTTTTTGATTGTTTAGGATGGGTACCGAATCAGGCAGGAAGAAAATGGGAGGAAAATGGAAACTTACAAAAAGAAAAATTACCTGTCGCAGTCAACGTTGTAATAATATAATAATATAAAATTTGTTGCGACAGCAACGGGTCTGGCAAGGACCGGGGGGTCACTCACTACGTTTACATGACCACTTCGAAGCGCTTCAGAGGGATGCGCATCGTGTCCGCGTCGCCTCCGTTGGTCTTGTAAACACCCGTTCGTGGCGCTTTCTCCGTTCGTGGCGCTTTCCCCCAATGCGCATCACGGAGGTGGTTTCAGAATCCGTATCGCATCGTCTTTGTGCATGTAAACACTTGCAATCGCATTGAGCCGTTGGAAAACGCCTGGTAAAGATGGCGGACACAGTTACGGTGCCCACGTAATTTGTGCTGGTGCCATTCGAATTTTAGGTGAATAAATTTAAAACAAGTGTACATGAGTAGGAAGACCACTAAGTTTTGATTACATTTGGTTACTTGAGTCTAAGCTGACCTAGTTTACTACATGCAGGGGGTAGAGCAGCGTGGGACTTGCTCACTATTCTGCGAAGGGAGGGCAGGAAGGAAGGGTTTTCCGATCGCACTGGCCGAATCGCATTCCTTAGCGGATTGGCCCTAATCGCGATCTTTCGTCTTGTAAACAGGTGCAGTTTTTTTATGCGCATTTCAAAGCGCATCGCTAGAATGCGCTTTCTTGTGGCCATGTAAACGTAGTGACTAACAGCCAGCCCTAGGAAAGGTGTACACAAACTGGCCTAGGAATGGTGATCAGAATAGGTTTGGAGACACGAATGCCTTACCACCTTGGTTAAACCTGCCAGGGACCCAAAGGTCCCCGATGGCATCGCCAAACGTGTGGGACATGGGAAGGGTGTGAAGATGGTTAAAAGGCCCAAACGGTACACCAAAAAAGTAAAAACATTTTGTTTAAAAATAGTAAAATATGCTACGATGAATGTTTTAAAACTAATGCACCCATATAGCGGGATATGTCATCACTTGGTAAAAAAATAAAATAAAATAAAAAATAAATACTTAAAATAACCAACCAGATAGAGAAGGGTGGGAGGACCACTATCACCCCCCCCCCCCTACTACTCTGGAGGTGGCAGGGGACGTTTCATGAATTTAAACAGTGGCTCGGAATTTATCATTCGGCAAAACATGTGAACTGATCTCGCGTTAACAGTCTCACCCCTTAGAGCATTCCATATTTCAACCACCCGCTCCGAGAAAAAGTTACGACGACAGTCGAGCCTAGCACCCTGTACTGTTAGCTTCCAGTTGTGACCCCGCGTGCGCTGAACCCACGGGGCCAAATCGAAGAAAGGAAGGTCCACCTCAAGTAAGTGGTTTAGAGTCTTGAAAGTTAGAATCAAATCAAATTTAATTCTGCGCAATTCCAGCAACTCAAGGCCCAATCGTTCCAGGCGCTCCCCGACGTTCAGGCAACACCGACGGAAAACTGTGACACAGCCACGGGCGAAACGAAACCCCAGGCAAAACAAAACCCGGGCGAAGCCGGAAACAAATGCTAGTAAATATATAAGTTAGTCTTATGGGCGAGTGACTTTTTGCCTTCTTTTAACTTAGTGGAGATGGTTTGCGTGACAACAATCTCCACCATTTGTTAGTTACATGCACATAAATGATCCCAGCGAAAACAACTGCAGTTCAACCATCTTCAGTCGGCGAATTCAGCGGAAAAAACCGCCTTAAAGAGCCAATATTCCGATGACAGTGATGTCTCGGTGAGCGATAGGGAAAATTAATCGAGCATTCATGAACAACTCTGTTGATCTAAAACTTCAATTAATTTGTTGTATGCAAGATTAGTTATAAAAAAAAATTCTCCTGAAAACTGTTGGAAAACCACAAGTACATAAATATACATATTTGGTTTAATTTTCGAAATAAATTTTTCCCTTGGTCACAATGAAATGTAGTTATAAACGATCAAAAACACATAATTCTGTGTGGTGAACGATACTCCATCTGGGAATACATAAAAAGACCACTGACCTTTATAGATTTCTAGCATTACCAGCGAATACTCTATAAAGATCAGTGGCATCTTTGTGCATTCCAAGATGGAGGACTGAGTGTCGTTCGCCAAACACAATCATGTGTTTTTAATCATTTTTTAACTGAATTTAAATGTGACCAAGGGCAAAATTAATTCCGGAAAAATAAATCAAATATGTATATTTATGTACTTGTGGTTCTCCAACACATTTCAAGGAGGAGTGTTTTATCACTAATTTGATTACCTGTAGTGACAGCAAGAAAGTGTTCATTATGTTTTTTAAATAAACTTTTTGAAGCCGTCTGTCGTTGGAAGCAAATGCTCCGTTAAATGAAGTAGCTCAATTTCGAACTTATTCGTTTTAGAGTGGGAGAGATCCAATAAGGAGAGGGAATTGTAAAAGATATTTGACCATCATTGACAGCAGTATCGGTATCGGCCGATATTATCGGCTTCGGATCGGATCCCTGCAGATACCGATACGCGTTTTAAGCCTAGCGCGTTTTAAGTCTACAAGCGTAAAAACCTTGCGTAAATAACTTTCACTTCTGATAACTCATGAACCAGATGAGATAAAGATATGCGGTTTGCGGCAAATTTAAGCAGTTTTAGAGCAACATCTGACTGAATAGCTTTCTAGTTTGTAGTTACAGAACCAAAACTTTTGAAATAACAAAGTAAGCAAATTTAGTTTTTGTCATAAGTGCCAAAATGCAATCAAACCAAACGGAGTGTTTGTAGAAAAACCTCCTTTAAATCTAGGCTTAAGTCTAGTAAAGTGTTTCTTTAAATGGCATCGTATTGGCGTCGGTATCGGAATGAATTGGATTTGTTAAAAGTGGTATTGGTCAGTCCATAGGGTAAACGGGACTCGAACTGTGAATCTACGTTCATCGAAGGATAATGTTCAGCCATTGTCCAGAATACATCTAATAGCCGCTGTAAGAGTTGATAATGTCTCTCACACTGAATAATCTGTAACTGAGAGTAATTATCTAAATAAGGGGCACCATGCCAAATCACTCCATTTTTGGGCTAGCCAATGCTACTCTGTATCCTAAGCTCCATTTCGCATTATAAAGCCCGGGGCAAATATGTAAAAACATCTAAAAAAAATTATTCAAAAGACGTAAAATGCTAGTCACAGATACGTTAAAGCGACAGCCATATTGTGAAGCAAGCATTGTAGCCAGAAAGGCCGATTTACACCTCACTGAAAGTTTACGGACATTTTTTTTCTTTTCTTCTGAATCAATGTTGCAAATTATGCTACAAAACGCGTACAATTTCTTTTCGAAATTATGCGCCAAGATCGCGCTCCAGCGCTCGCTGCGGCTAAATATATAACATCACAAACCGCAACCGGAAATTTGTCCACCTAAACTTTTGTTGTGGCGTAAATCGGATTTTCTGGATACCCTGCGTCCCGAATAAAAGACCTCGCAATACGGCTGCCACTGCCGCAGCTTTAGCGTGTCTGTGACTAGCATTTTACGTCTTTTAAATAATTTTTGTGAGAAGTTTCCCCGGGATTTCTCCCGGGATTTATAATGGTGTTAAGATGAAGCGTAGCGTCGGTTAGTATACACATAAATGAAGTGATTTAGCGTGGTGCCCCTTACCTAGATAATTACTGATTGCATGGGTTATTAGTGCAAAGAAATAAGAAATTTCGGAACCAACTAAAAAAAAAAAAAGTACGATATCCAAAATTATTCTTTTAACCATCCGAACAGCCAAATAATTATTCCACTAAAATCCACGGGGGAAAAAAAACAAGACATGGCCAAGACATGGACAAAAAAGTACGCAATAAATATGGATGCCAGATCCCAAGATGCGTAAGTCCCTCACCACATATCAAAGTCACGCATCCTGGTAAACAAACTTTTAGCTAAAAAAACAAAACCATAATCAATACGCAGACCGCCCTCACCCCCTAACCACCCCCGATCCCACAACCAATGATCATTTCGTTTTCCATTTTTTGTTCGTGGCTTTTTCCTCAACCCCCCCCCCCTCCCTTCCTTTTTCGTGGAACTCGAGCAGCTAATGAACGGCAATTTGCTGTTCTAATCGTTAGCGCCAATGGCTTTTCGAATCTTTTGTCCCCGCTACTCCCACAACTCCTTGCGTCGTGCGCGCGCAGTCACACACACACACATCAAAGAACAATGCTTGTCGTCAAGACCCCGTTACAGCGAACAAACCAACCCAGCAACCCCCTCGTGACCAACGCAAAGCGGGTTATTCACCGCCGAGGCAGAGGTAATTAAATTGTCATTTGTAGAAATCGGGGGGGATAACGACGATGAGGAGCTGAGACTACAACGACGCTGCACGAACCCCCAAAAATACGCGAGTTCAATCGCAATCGCAAAATGCCCCGGCTTTTGTGGTTCCAGATCGCGCAGCAAAAGCGCCCTTTTGTGTCTTTGTGTGTGTCGGTGAATACGCGACCGATGTTGGTTTCGGATGAAAAGAGCATAATCATAATAAACAAGTCCCACAGGTTTACGATTATAATGCAGAAGCAAGCAATTGACGGAAGAACTGTAACCGAACAACTACTGCCACCGGCATTTGCAAATTATTAAAAGTCTGCCTCGATCCGCATTCACTTTGCCGGCGAAGCAACGAAATTTTTTTAATAGGTGGCCAACGTCATGTGTTTGTCAAAACAAAAAAACGTTTTAATTTTCGACTCTATTTCGAGGCTTCATCACAAAACTAACACAACAAAAGCCAATAATGCGCATAGCAGGGCAACCAGTGACAGCCAACTTGTCAAGCGCTTTCTTGGAAATTCCAAGATGGCGCTTGACAAGTTGATTGGCACTGGTTGCCCTGCGCATTATTGGCTTTTGTTGTGTTAATTTTGTGATGAAGACTCGAAATAGAGTCGAAAATTAATTCGTGTTCTTGTGTTACATGACTTGCTGGAATTTCTGTCAGGGGACACCTATTTCAAAAAAAGTCTGCTTCGTGCGCCCGCATAACTGGAATTGTGCTGGGTGTTTCCAATGTAAATACGATACCTAAGTGATTATACGATACCTAAGTTCAATGTTATGATACCATTGTACCAGATGAAGCTATTAGTATTAGTATTTTGGAAAAGTATGTAAGTTTCTTCAATGACGCTCAAATCCATAAGTTTACAAAATATTTCTCAGTATTGTGAAATGCTAAAAGCGAATTTTCGACAGGCAAATTTGACCGAAACTAGGTGTGCTGTTTCAGTGGTGCCCTCCCGTCATATCGAAAACCCATCAGATCGAAATGATCGAACGTCCCATGGGATAGAAATACCGTCAGATAGAAAATATGATTTTCCCAACATATAAAATTTTTTCCCCAACAGATAGTCCTCCTGCCAGTCGGCCTGTCATCATCAGGCTCTCCTCGTGCGAGTTCTATTAACATAACCGACGCAGCCACGTCAAAACAGAGTTACCTCGCGTTCACTATACAAATCCGGCGGTCGTCGTAGCCTGCTGTATACGGAGGGTAGTTCTCTTATCGCTCGTTTTTCATGCTTTTCTTGTGATTCGTGCCGATTCTGATTTTCCTGTGCTTCATGCCATCTTTGAGTGAGTTGATCACCCAATTGCTGACTGATAAGAAACTTAATGGCAGGGTTTGAGGGGCCTTGAAAATTCATAAGGGGCCTCCTTTCTCCCAATTCGTGCTGAATTGTGAGAAGGAGGCCCCTTATAAATTTGCAAGGCCCCTCAAACCCTGTCATTAAGTTTCTTATTAGTCAGGAGTTGGGTGATCAACTCACTCAAAGATGGCATGAAGCACAGGAAAGTCAGAATCGGCACGAATCACAAGAAAAGCACGAAAAACGAGCGATAAGAGAACTACCCTCCAGATACAGCAGGCTACGACGACCACCGGATTTGAATAGTGAACGCGAGGTGACTGTGTTTTGATGTGGCTGCGGCATATGTAAATAGAACTGGCACGAGGAGAGCCTGATGATGACAGGAGGACTGGAACAGCACACCTAGTTTCGGTCAAATCTGCCTGTCGAAAATTCGCTTTTAGCATTTTACAATACTGAGAATTATTTTGTAAATATTGGGATTTGAGCGTCATTGAAGAAGTATTTTATTTATACGAACATCCAAAGTAACACGGTGAGTGTTTTATGTAAGTTTTAAATGTACTTTTAAAGTACTCAACGCAAGAACTCCACGTAAACATAATGCCTGGTTACAGATTCCTCAGTGAAGAAATTCATATGGTAAACGAATTATATCTTACACAATTCCTCAACTTTTTAATGGATTACCAGAATGGATTATTATGAGCACCAAAAACGTACAATCAGTTACTACCGTAAGTTAGCCATGATATTTGACTAAAACAAAACTAACAATAATTCCTACGTTTCCTTATTACAGGCCAAGAAAAACATAGTATAACCCTTTCATGCTCGAACTAATTCTGGTGAATTTTTTTCATGATAGTCAAATCAGTCGTGGGATTCGAAATGGCATTCACTTGGTTTTGGGACGAAGACGCTAACCACTCGGTTTGCTAGGGGTTCCAGGGGACCCCTCTGAACGATCGCGGCATGCCTGGAGACTTACTTTTTGTTCCATCTTTCAGCTGTTGCCATTTGGCTACTGCAGGCATTCGCAGTTAGGGGTATTCATTTAACCCCGAAACAATAATCTCTAAATTTTAAAGTGTACCAATTAAAAGATTGGGCTTGCCATAATACAATATTTTATAATTAATTGCATATACTTTACATATTTACCATTATTTATTATCGTATTACTGTCAGAGCGCATACAAGCTAAAGAGCGTTGTGCACGGTCCTATACTGATTAAATCTATAGGCCTATATATATTTCGCTTAGGAGCAGACTTAGCTCAGAAGCAGACTTAGCTCAGAAGCAGACTTAATGAAGTGAGCAGACTTGATGATACATGATTAGGGAGGATTAAACAAACGAAGCTTCAACAATCAGCAAGAGGGCGAGTGGGCTTATTCTTGCCACGGTAGCAAAGAAAAAGGACGAGTGGCCGACAATGAAAACGGGTATGCGCTCTAACAATTAGAAACAAACACTATTACTTCAATAAGGCTGACTATTACAGCCGAGTTGAATCAGCAGGAATCAGCTAGACCAGCGTATGTTACGCTGGGGAACAACTAGTTATTATTAAAAACATAAATCAATACAAAGAAAATGTGTACCATTTCTCCCGGAGCCGATGGGCACAGAATAGAACCACTGAAGGATGATAGTAGTCTTTCACGATATCTGGTCAACTGGTTGGGACTTTGCTAGGGTTCCCTACAGTCACTGACCATCAAATCGACTCCGTCAGGCATCTAGGCTCAGTTCTGCCAATACTCAGCTACGATGACCACGACTAATGCACAAATTCAACCAGTACGTTAACATTATGAGTGTTTACGGTTATTGATTTAAAAAAAAATAGTTATTGATCTACGTTCTGAGCTCTACGTCAGAGTTACGACGGTTCAATTTGTACACCTACTTATCATTCAAAGCGGCTTCGATACAAATCGCATCTCTTAATGTTAAGTTATAGCTTATTAAAAGAATTAATGCCCCATATCATGAATGGCAGTTTTGAACGTCAAGCCTGATTGTCTGTTATCGTTCGAACATTGAACAGATCCTAGCCATAAATTGCCGTAAATTGGGATTAACTCGTTGTTTATAGCCAGAAGGAGCATCTGCTGAGTGTTTCTGATATGGTTATGACGCTCACGAGCACTCAAAAACACCAGGAGCTTGTGTGCTGCCAGGAGACCTAGTGCTACTTTGATTTAACCTTCTGTGTCCTTACATCGACTTAGTCTTCGTTACCGTCTTAGGCTTTTCTTAGTTACCGTAAATGTGTTAAAGTATTGATGAAGATACAAATACAAATGAAGAAACATAATGGGGCCAACAGCAAATACAGCAACGTAGTTTACGCGTCGATTCAAGAAGAAAAAAAAGTATTGCAAAATGGCACTCGTACTTGAAAAGTACACACCCCACACGTCTGTATTCTCTGCAGTCCTTTAATTAAGGAAAAACCCATAATTTTCGACGCTGTATTTGCCGGCTTCATCACTGGTCACACAAAAATTGTAAAACCCTTACTAAAAATAGACTACAGAAGAAATTTTTATTATACTCTTAAACATTACCTGCATGGAATACCCTTTGTGACGAGACTGTTTCTGCCTCATCACTTCTTTCATTCAAAAATAAAGTAACCAAGTGCAATCTGAACCGCTTCCTCCTTTGCTCCGAACATTCCCAAGCTTTTCCTCAAACCACCACCTTCATCCTCACCTTTTAAAATCTCCACTCTCATCCTCACTTTTTAATTTCGGGTTTGTTATAAGCGGTCTCTAACGAGCCCTTGCTTTCCCCTTTTGCCCTTATACGAGCCAACAAATGTTTATTATTATTATAAGAATGACAATTGGTTTAGGCCAAGCTTTAAACTGCGATGCATTTTGATTTTTTTTAGACGCATTGATAACGTAGAAAATTCCGTATGTTTTACTGTGAAGGTTAGGCTTAACAGTTGGACGTTGATCACAATTTACACTCATTCTCAAATTGGAGATGCACAAATATCAACAGTCTGATACTTCACTACACTCACAAATTTTCGACAGCTTAATAGGATTTCATCTGTCCTCTTCAGGCAGTTTCAAAATCGTTCCTACTCAGATGTGATTTGAGTAGGGACGATTTTACACTGCCTGAAGAAGACAGATGAAATCCTGTTAAGCTGTCGAAAATTTGCGAGTGTAGTGAAGTATCAGACTGTTGATATTTGTGCATCTCCAATTTATGAAGAATGAGTGTAAATTGTGATCGACGTCCAACTGTTAAACATATTGATAATGATACGGCTTTCCTCTCACTTGTCTTTCACGTTTGGCGATGCCATCGGGGACCATTGTGTCCCTGGTAGATCTAACCTTGGTGGCAAGGCATTCGTGATCCCATACCATACCATCTACCCTTCCTCTACAGCCTGGCTATCATCTTCGTTTTAAACTTTTAAACTTTTCAAATTTTGTAATTTAAATTTGTTTCTTTTAACTTCCTCCTTGCCATTCCGGTTGCGTTTGCAACAAACTTATTATTATTAATTTTTAGCAACATAATAAAATATACACCAAAGAAAGTAAAAGCTTTTAAAAGGCAAAATAACAAAAGTCTGTAACAAGCGGTGGCAGCGACTACCTAGTCGCAACTGGCCTTCTGTACACTTACACCACTGTTGAGTCACAAACCTCTATTACGAACTGCAACAGCGATCTCTATTATAATTTAAAGGTAGTAACTGAATTAAAAAAAAAGGAGTGAGCGGGAGGCCAACTTTACCAACTTAGAGGCGAACTAATCTAAAAGATCATGAGAACGAGAAGATCCCCTCTAAGTCGACTATCTCTAAGAGTAGAAAGCTGTAAATGTTGTCAATATTCTTCATATTCAAGATGCAGCAGTTGGGGGTCAATGTCGTGAAACGAGCCTTTGAACTGATTCAATTTTTACTTGGTCAAGTTCATAAACGGATCTCGTATTTGGGCACAATGCACAAGTTTGGCTCTAATGCTTACCAAGTCTTTTGGTAGTTTCGAGGCCCCAGTTGGTAAAAACTTTCCTTAACGCGAAGAAAGAGCTTCTGGTTTCTCTGGTGACGTGATTGACATATTGATGGAATTTCAGTTTTTCGTCAACGTGATGCCGAGATCTTTCATGACGTCAACCTGTTCAATATCGTGGTTGCCAATTTTGTAGTTGTAATTAAGCAAATGGATTTTTGCCAACGTGAAGAATGAAACATTTGGGAGACTAGAAAGGTCACTCCACTAATAATGGCCCATTGAGAGAGATGGTTGATATCGTTCTGAAGCATATTACACCGTCCAATAGTGTCAGATAAAAAAAAACTATGAGGTCATCAACGTAGATTATCCAGTCATCAATGAACATTTTAAAGAGGGGAGGGGGATTGAGGCTTAATGGCGCGTCGACAACTTGGTCATTAGCGCCAACCTCAGTCACAGTGCAGTGGTCCGGGTGGCATTTTAAAGAACCATGCACTAAGGATAATACTCTGAGGTGTGCCTCGGTATTGGAGGATTTTCCAAGAGGAAGAGTATCCATTAAAACAACTCTTTGTGATCAACATTAGTGATACGTACAGAGTACAGATCCAATTGAAAAGAGTTGGATTGATAATTTTTTTGTAATTAGTGAAGGAGTAAATCGTGAGGGATAGAGCCAAAGACAAGATGAAATCAATGTAAATTATGGCTGTGGGGGCTCAAGCACCAAGATTTTTCTGCAGCCAAGGTAAAGTCTTTGCTAAAAAAAAAGTTCCAAATTCGTTAAAATGCCAGCGACAGACCGCAAAGTTTTAAACTAACGTCATCTGTTCAGTCCGCATCCAGCTTCGGCTTGTCAAAACTCCTGGCCCTGAAAATTCGTCATTTTCAACGGCCATTTTTCCGATGTTGACGTCAAACTCTGTGGTTTCTCGGTGTTCGTCATCCAGACGGAAAAAATGCTGACCAATGAAAAAGGGAGGGGTACGGGGAAGGGGAGAGGGAGGAGGGGGTGGGGAGGAAAGAAAAGCGAAGGGTACATAACCTAGAGCTAAAAAGCACTCTCATCTCTCTCTCTCAAGCAGCATTCTGTCTTTTGATCAATCGCTCCCGCCAATAGCCAGGAGGAAGATGTTTGCCCATCGGGAATCGACTAAACCTAAAGAAGGCACTATGCGTGGATAAAGCTTTGTGGTAAAGGTTTTGAGCTTGGATGGTAATTGGAAGCGATAAGTATTTGTGTGTATTGTATTCGCTGTTTCGTGTAGGGTGAAAATGCGTTAAAGGGGGAATCAAGTGATTTGAATATGTGTATTTCAATGCCTGGCCCCCTAAATGAATAAATAAATAATGATCCGTTGCATGAAGAATGGTCCAACACAGATTTGCAACTTCATAAACAACAATAAAGCCACCAATAGAAGAAAGTGATTTAGGGCCTAACTTAAAGTCTAAGGCAAAAGCAGCCTGGGGTCAGAAAAAAGATTTTTTTTAAATTAATTTTCTTGATTTTAATTAATTTTTTTTTAAGTCAGCCGAAGCAATTTATTGCTTGTATAGCTGACCGGCTCAATTTGGAACATTACCAGACTTTTAGAGAAGAAGAAATATCTGGTAAAGGGAGGTGCCAACCCGGGGATTCGATCCGGGAAACCTCCGATCATCGTAGGGGCCGAAAAAATGTCCAGAAATGGCCAGAATAGTTTTCATAGCCTCTGAAGGAGCATGGTAACCTCTCACGCTACCCTGGCCGGCAGTCCTGGCGGGGACTTTGCCAAAATCCCTTTTCCAGGGGTTCGAACTGATCCGCAAACCTCCAGCAACCAGGCTGAGCTCTCTCACCGCTCAGACACGATGACATACATGGAAAGGGGCACTAAGTGATCCATCAAATGACTTGACCGTCTGACCCACTAACCTGGAATGATGTTGCAACCCTTCTGTGGTCCACAACCCAGTTACCAATTGACCGAGATTTGTCCACTGACCACAATTAACCCACTGATCACAATCTAACTGTGCTGGGCAGCTAGGATTAACACGTTGCCCATACTTACCCATTGAATCAGGTATGTGTTTCAAAAGAAAGTGCATTATAAATTTAGAAAGTTATTCTAAATGATGTACTGAGTCCTAGTTTCGGTCCATGGATCATTTCAGGATAGCGGATCAACAGGCCAATATACGGAAGCAATGTAAGAGCCCATGACCAAATGACATCAACCATGACCCATGATACAAAAACAGTGGCCATAGCAATCCAAAGTATTCCGCAGACCCATGACACACACCAATACAGTATTATTATAAAATACAAACCGAGAAGTGCTGCAACAAATGAACAAACAACGTTTCGAAAAATGCAATTTTCGTCATCAGGTTTAAAACTCACAATTTCAAAACATGGCAAGGCCACTAAGTCATCCTAAATTCAAGGCTAAAAACACAGTAATTATACACGAATAAAAACCAGGAAACCACCATTTCTCGTCTCGAAAGAGGCAGAAACGGTGGCCGAAATTCAGAAACCCATCCTGCTTCTTGAAGAACCCAAGTTGCAAGGCAAGGTGTATGTAAATCGGGTCTGGGT
>JAHWFP010221329.1:0-31528 GCA_023313725.1 Lithobius niger
CCCCCCCCCCCCTTCTTGTATTTTGGGTCAGACGGTAATATTAAAAATACGTAGGTTTTAAGTTTTAATTCATTGTGAAGCTAAAAAAAAAGTTAAAGAAGGAAGTGTGTTCAACTGTGAATGTTGTAACAATTTATTTGTGAAACAGTACAAATTTCAGATCTTTTTATTTTTGGTGGTTGTGAAAACAATCGTTTGTTTAGCTCTGAAAAGAGCTGTTTGTTCACGGCCAAGCTAGGGAGTTGCAGAATGTGGGAAAAAATCCAGTTCGGAAAAGAAGCATGCCATCTTTAACAAAACCATTCCTGGCTGCCGGTGTGTAGAAAAATGAGTCTTCGGCCCTTTCCGATCGGAATAAGGCGACCAACCAAGCCGTCATTTGCGCTGTCAGCTGTGAGGACGGTGCGCCTTTTCTTTAGCTGCCATTGGCGTTCGCGCCCGTGATGCTTGTTCACCCAAATTCAACCAAACTCCAAAACCAAAACCAAAACCAATCCAAACCAAGATCCAATCTTCATTTTGAACTTGGCCAAAACATTATCAAGATTTGGATAATTACCTTCTCGGTGAATTTCAGTTATTGCTGTTCGAGCGGCTGACAGTTGAAAGTCGTCCAAGCTTGTTACCGTTGGCGCCTTTGGCCGTTATTTCGCTGCCGTTATGAACCGCGGAACTGTAGCGTCTGCTGCGGCTGGAGTGGCACTTGTTTCGGCGAGCAGTTGCGCGCCTTCGTTAACTATTTGTTTAACACAACTAAAAGAAAC
This sequence comes from Lithobius niger, assembly GCA_023313725.1. Taxonomy (NCBI): domain Eukaryota; kingdom Metazoa; phylum Arthropoda; class Chilopoda; order Lithobiomorpha; family Lithobiidae; genus Lithobius; species Lithobius niger. The sequence goes on from JAHWFP010221329.1 coordinate 765, forward strand.
CTTTGTTGCATCCGACGTTTCTTTGGAAACGGTGTTCTTGCTCTTTGTTGGTTCCTTGCTTCGTAGATAACAATAGACATCCCAAATAATTTCCCTAGTTGGCTGTGAATCATTTTACCCCTTTTCCCGATTGAAGACGCGTTAATAGACGCCATTTTGTGACTGCTGTACTGGCGGTATTTTTTACCCATGATGCCAGTCGTGGTGCTGTACTGGAGTGGACAATCGATATTTTTTTTAAGCCACGCCCAGTTTACAAATCTCGTACGGATTATAGCTTCTCCTGGTGTCTTGATGTCTTCGAAAAGTAACTGGAGCTGTCAATTTCTTCCCTACCCGCACACCTCTGCCCACTTCCGTGCCTCCGACCGCCCCCCCCCCCCCCGATACTCCAATGCACCTCCTCGGTGTCCAATCATTTCGTCACAAACCTGTTCGTCACACCCGCATTCGTCGCATTCAATTCGTCACAGCAATTCATCACACTCTATAATCGTCACATTTATTTCTTCATTGCTTCAGTTCGTCACTCTAACTACACGCCACAGGCTATTCGTCATACCCTGCTGGTCACACTCATTTTACACACGCTCAATTACAACTACAAGTTGCACACCATTAGTCACATACTCCTCATCACGCTCATTTCGTCACTCCTTCAATTCGTCACTCGAACTATACGTCAAAAAGCAGTAAGTTAAAAAGCACTTTAGTTATTAAAAACACATACAAAGTAGCCATTAAGTGCTGGTGAAACAACGAAATCACGACGTTTCTGTTCCAAGGTCGGAACCGTTTTCAGGTGAAGGGTTTAAAACATGTCAAACAACTTAAAAATAAAAATAAAAATTAATAAAAATTAATAAAAATTAACAGCAGAGCAGGGCCAGGGAAATAAAACTTACAACTATACGTCACACATTATTTATCACACAATACTCATCACACTCATTTCGTCACTCATTCAGTTCGAAACACTAACTGCACGTCACACGCTATTCGCCAGACACTACTCGTCACGCTCATTTTGTCACTCCAACTGTTTGTCACACGCTATTCGCCACACACTACTCGTACCGCATAATTCGTCACACGTTCACGTCGTCGAACAATCTGAACGTGGCATACTATTGGCGTTTTGTTTCTTAAAAAAATTTATTTAAGAAACAAAACGCGTCTGTAGTACTACTTTATAGTACAATGACGTAAGAAATCAGTTATGCAAAATACTGTGAAAGATGACACAATTTTTAAAAGTTCGTCCATTGACATCAACCCTTTGAATCATACATTAATGGCAATATACTATGCCTGATGTTTAGCTAGCGTTTCGTATTCCGAATTACATTATTTTGCGTTTAAGGTTGTCTTATTTAGTTCCGAAAATCTCGGGATTTAGCAAGCCATTGACTAATTAGTTGTCAACCATTAGCTAGTTGCATTCATTAATGGGCAAAAGTCGAATTATGTTTCGATTCAATCGCCAAAAATTATGCTACTGTAAATCATTTCTAAATTGTGGCTTGAGTATAAGAAAACGTAACTGCTCCAGCCGTGCGTGGTAAAAATGCTTGGGAAAAAAAATGACAGAAAAGAATTGGAAAAAGACGCAGAATTCGGGCAAACATTTTTTTTTTTCCTAGATTCATTTTAACTTTTTTTCTAGCGCTATTTCGGTATTTCTCTGCACAAATTTGGACATTTTATTCCGGATTGTGTTGCTTTTCTCTACCCCCCCCCCGCGGCCGGCCCGCGCCCCGAGGGAAAAACAGTGTATGAAAACAAGAGGAAATAAATTCTGGCATGAGCGAATAAAGCATCTAGACACATGATAGTGTGTCGCGCCAAGTTAGGCAACAAACATCACAACAAACATCACATCACTTCAATCGTCGAGGTTGTAAACTATTGCAGCGCGACGCCATTGCGGCAGTGTCTTATATCTTGAAGCATAGTTGGGCACATCTCAGGTGCTTGGGGAAAAATAATAATGCGGTACAAAAGCTTAAATTGTGTTGAAATCGTGAGCAGTGAGCCACCTGACAAAAATTAACTCGTGTAGGAATGCCAGCTAAGCTGCTTTCAATGCAAAATCTGACCCTCAATAACGTTGTAAATGTGTCCTGATATCAACGTTATTCAAGAAAACGGTAAGGTGTGTCATTAATAATGATTTTTATGTTGTCAAGGCGACGAAAGTCTCCCAATCAAACAAGTTTCAGCCTTTTCTGTCGCATTGTTATTTATTCTCAGATGGCTGAAAACAACCAAACTAATGAATAAAAAGTAATTTGAAGGTGATGTAGATTCTTTTGAGAATTGCTCCCTTATAAAGCAAGGACCCACAAATGACTTTTGTGTGCATAACATTTGCGGGTCCTTTTCTCAAAATAATAATAATAATAATTCTCAAAACAACCAAAGACACAACGTGTCTAGTGGTCGCCATGCTCATATACATCTTATCTGGATAGGTATTTTCGTTTATCATCTTGGCGGGCGATACACTAGCGTGTGTCTTGATGTGGGACACAAAACGTTTATGTAATCGGATCAAAATGGCCACTGGCGCTGGCACAGTTTACCATATATCTTCCTAGGTTGTATTGTGTGCACGGCGTATCTTGAGTCCTGCAAATACTTTATGAGTGGCTACGTTTTCCTGGAGGTAGCGACTTTAGTCGATGGCCGCCATTGTTTTTGTAACCATCCTGGATATCAACAAGGCACTCTGCTACCAAAAACGTACAGTCGATTATCTATGTTCGTTCCGCAGCGAACTCAAGATAGGCCGTGGACACTATAGTGTCTTATTCGCCGTTGTAACGCCAAAGTTTCGGTTTCATGAAAGTTTTGTGTACGTAAGAAAAAAGTTGTGTTCGTGTGAATGAGTCACCCACAACACGTGTTTCCATTTGTTTGTTCGTGCTGTTTGTCCCTGCATCCCACTTGTCCCCCTTATTGATATTGACGTAACTAAATAACGCAACTGATTGTTGCAGTCTGCAAGAGTATGCTTCTCCCGTAACGAAGTGAGTATATTGCTCGAAGGTGTAACCTGGCTGGCTGACCAATATAGTGGTCCTTGATAAAGCTTACACGATCTGCATTCTGGGTGAATCAAATATATGTACCCATTGTTCAGCTATGATTAGTTTGAAAGGAACAATCACCCTCGTTTGTAACAATGCTCTTTATACATTGAGACGTATATTATGGGAGGTGGTGTATTCCAAGCAAGCCATAGCAGGAACCGCCATTGTTATGCTAACCTCAACTCGTTTTGGAATACACCATCTCTCATAGCTAACGTCTCATTCTAGAAAGGGCCTTGTTACAAGCGTGGTCAGTGCCGCAGAATGCATGGTCCTGGCCGATTTTCCGCGTTAATTGATTGATTGAATTTATTAATCTAAGCTTCGGCCATAAGCCGCACGCTCAGATACAGAAAGTATAATTACACCCACACTCAATAAGGCAAATCGTGAACAGAGCAACAAGAGCAACAAGGCACACACCACACATCTCTTATAGCACGGTAGGAGAACGGAGTGGAGCAAGGAGTAAGAGATGGAGAATGAGAGTAGGTCTAAACCTGAATGCCGGACCTATCAACGAAAGCTGCCACTGCTCGAAGTCTCACATGTGTCGTCGGGGAAGGCAGAAGAGAAAGGAGGCCACTTATATCCTGCCCTGGGCGAATGTAGCGAGCCAAACTCAACCTGAGCTGGTGTAGCGTTGTGCACTCAAGAGAAGAAGATGCCATGGGGTCTGCAGTAAACCACACCATGGACATGCCACTGAGATACACCAACCCATCCTGTGACGATTAGCCGCAAGAAGGGAATGCCCTGTATGAAGAAGAAAGAGAGCCCGTCCTGATGAGAGTGGGAGGACATCGCGCGGGGGCACAAGGGAACACTCTGGCTGGAGACCATGAGGGTCCGGCCAGTGGTGGCAACAGACCACTCCTTTTCCCACTCGGCGAGTACCCACACACGCAACGTCGGATTCCTTGACACTGGGAGGATGACAGGGGCAATAGCAACAGCTTGGGACGTGGTTGCAATCCTGGCAAGTCCATCAGCCTGCTCATTCTCCTCCACACCAGCATGCCCTTTTACCCAGCATAGACCCACGAAGCCACTCCGGGATGCAACATGCAACTTGAGACACACTCCATAAAGAACGGGATCACCCAAGTCTAGGGCCTCAACTGCCCACTGCAGGGAGGCAATGGCTGCTTGCGAGTCCGTGTAGATCGTAAACGACGACAGATTGTAATCCAGCACCATGTCAAGAGCCACGGAGATGGCACAGAGTTCACACATGGTGTTGGAAGACACAGACAGAAGCTCGTTGCCGAAAAAGACCTTCAGAGAGGGAATATCTACCCCGACTCCACCCGCTGAGTGAGTGAGTGCTTTATTCTGGAAGCTGCAGCTATACCTGGCCACCTGCCCCACCACAACAAAATTACAATCAGTTAATCGTGACACTAAACTTACACCAACAGATACAGCACAAAAGAAACCGGCTCTACACCAATCGTCCAGTCGTCGCACAGAATGCCGCTACAGCTTTCAAGCCACGCTCACTAAAGTTACCATGTGGTGAAACCGATAGGAGAGCTTGCACCTCTCCTGGGAAGCACCCAACCAATGAGTTCGTACTGTTGAAAACAACGGGCAACGCACAACGAAGTGTTCATACGTCTCATCCTCTGTCCCACATAAACACACAGGGGAGACGTGTTCATCCCATTTGGCCAGCAAAAAGTTGAATCCGATGTGTCCCAGGCGCAGCCTGGAGACAACTACTGCTGACTTCCGAGGCAGCAAGTCCAAAGCCACTGGATAGGATAACGTGGGGCTGGATGTTAAAGTACTACTGGGTAACTGGCCCATTCGCAAAGCAGTTATCCTCCCACATACTCTGCGCAATCCTGTACCCCACTGACGGCAGGTCCCTATGACAGTTCACTACCTCAACTGACTCACACTCCTCACTCCGATAATGCCTAGATGATAAATCCGCCACTTCATTGCCATCCACCCCCGCATGACCCGACACCCAAACTATAGACACTCGCCTCCCACTCAATACTACCTGCAGATGCTCACACAGATACCAAAGACAATGGGGTGGGAAAAGTCCATTCTCCAGAGTCACCCCTGCAAGCGCTTTATTGCCGCCAAAAGTATCAACACCCCTACACACGGAAGCTCAACACAAGCATTCACCGCCACTGAGAGCGCAATCAGTTCCACAACCCCCGCTGATGAAACAAACGGTATATGGCAACTGAACTGCATTTTCAGGCTGGGGACCCAAACCCCCACTCCCCCTTCCATGGAAGCTCTCAGGAAATAGGCATCAAAGAAAACCTCCAAATTCAAATCCTCCTCTATTGCACCAAGCACACCAATGTCAGCCTCCTGGAGCATACGAGCCAAAAACCAAGGAGTGGCTCTGGGTCACACCGCCCTCACAGAAACACCTTCCAAGCAGAGTTCAACAATATGGGTATATAGTTTTGGTTCAGCTTGTTTGTTTGTTTATTTGAGTACTACACGGCCTGTGAAGCCATACACTCATGCCTAACCTAACTTAACCTAACTTAACCTATCCTAATTCTAACCATTAGTCCAGCACCAACACACCACGCCCTACTGTCAAGCCACCATGTCACAACCGCAAGAGACACCAAAGTACAACTTGGCGAAACACCAAAACCATCACTCCATATAAATGCCATTCGATGCACGGAACTCTGGTGGGAGAGTGGAGCGAACAAAAGAACTGAGGATACCAACTATGTGAAACAGCCAGTTGTCTTGCAAAAACCTAGAGTAGCACGGAACCCTGCCCTTCCTTTCTCCACTTGTGGGGGTACCCCCAGAGTCACTGCCAAAGGGTCTTCTCCATCACGGAAAACAAAACGTTACTGTGCCACCCAGAGCGGACACTCACACAAGAAATGCAGCATGGTCTTTTCAGAAACACCGCACCTGCACATAGGCATCCTCGCCCATCGTAACCGAAAGATATGGGCCCGCAGCTGGACATGTCCAGTACGTAGCCGAGAAAGAAGGCCTGCCTCCCCCCGCGTCACACCAACCAGGGCTTTTGGTGGAGAGACGGAAGGGTGAATCCCATACAGCACACGGCCTGTGGGCCCACCAGTCCAACGCCTTTGCCAGACACCAGCGAAAAACTACGAGTAGGCTGGTTGCAGATCCCGCGGGCCCGTTACAAAGTCCACAACCGGGGCTTCTAACCAGCGACCTTTCTTAGCCAATTCATCTGCAAGTTCATTGCCAAATATCCCATAATGCGCCCGGGTCCACACGATTCTGACCTCAACACCCAGCTGGCAGGCCAACAACAGCTTCCATCCCACCTCTAAAGCCAGAGGATGGGAGGCATCCAAACTGCCAAAGCATTGGCTGAGAAACCCTACAGCTGCCTGAGAGTCAGTAATAATACAGAGATCAGGCACTGCCGACATCCAGTGCCACAGGGATTGCAACACCCTCTCCAACAAATGCCGACGACACAGACACAAGACGATAACTGTACTCCAGGCGACGGCTTGGAACACAGATAGCAATACAACCCCTGCCCTCCTCGGTGCAAAAGGATGCATCCATGTAGATATGAACCCCTGCCAAACCATGGTGTTCACCCTGCAATGACTGTATGGCAACACTGCACCACACCCAGGGTGGGGGTGGAGACTTAAACACACCCTTCGGGAGACAGGTCACCTCAGGGGCACCGAGTAGCGACGCCCGCAAGCCAGCAGCTCTCAGGAAGTCACATGCCCTCTGGGTTAGATGCGCATAGTCCAGAATAATCTGGGCCAACGGGTCTGAAACCCCCCCCCCCTCTAGCAACTGCACGCTGACAGAATCTAAGCATTTAACATTTAACGCAATTTGAATGCCCTGCATGGCAGCCTTTGAGGTCAAAATAATTGGGATATGGGAGTCGGAGCATGCTCTGGCATACGTCCTATACAACGTGTTTATCGTGGAGCGTTTTGCAATCGACCTGTTATATGAAACCAACCTCAAAATATTAAGCCGTGACGAGATAATATCTTTAATTGCCTCTGCATCATGTGACCACTCAAGATGCAGGTCAAGCCAGAAGCCACCTTGCTCGACGCTTCCACTGTAACTTGCCAACGGAGATAGACCCCGTCAACAGTAGCCCCGGTAGAAGATCATAAGCTCCGTTTTAGCACTCGATAGCACTAGGCCCCTGGCTGCGAGGAGCCTTGAATCATGATCAATGGCAGCCTCCAACGAACCCAGAATAGTTACGACACTCACCGTGGTGCTCAACTCCACCAGTACAGCATTAATGGCCACTGCAAACAGCGCTGGGATGAGGCAACTCCTCTTAGGATGATCTCTGTCAGTTGACAACACCCCCGACCAAGAGCCGTCTATTCTGGTCGCAAACTGACGCACCCCAAGAAGAGCCATCAATGGCATCCTAAGATCCTTGCTCACACCAAGGTCGCACAGAGAATACTCCAGCCATGCCACATCAACCATATCGTATGCCGCCTTGATGTCTAGGAAAACAACCACAGCAAGGCAGTAATGCATCCAGGCCTCCCTTATGGCAGATTCAAGATACATCATAGCATCCTACGCCCCTCTGTGCTTTCGGAAGCCAAATTAGGCCCCGAACAGCCTGCCGGAATTTTCCAGCTGATACACCATACGATTGATAAGAATCCTCTCATACACCTTCCGTGGGCACGAGAGAAGGGCTATATGCCTGTAGCTGGAGACTGCAGACCGTACCTTACCCCTACCCAGAACCCGGGTAAGGACCGAGAACAGCCACGATTGAGGGATTGGAGCCCCGTCAAGGAGGCTCTGGTAGAACCCCAGCAATTCTGCGTGACCCTCGCTATCTAGCCGATGTAGATCTGCGTACGAGACCCCATCTATATCCGTGGCACTCTCAGGCCTGCACGCCTGGAGGGCAGCCGACAGTTCCAGAGAAGTCAACGGCACCTGGAGTCAACGGAGAGAAGTCAACGGTTAGGGGCTGGACCACAATTCGTCACACTAGGGGGCAGGGGGCCCTTAGGCGCCCCATACACAGAGGCGAAGTTGCTATTAAAAGCGTTAGCCAACCTGACCACACGTAAAACAATGCCTGTTTGATCCAGTGCCCAAGTCACTCCTATGCGGAGTCGTGGGGGCGAACCAAGGCTCACACCTTTGAAATTGGGACGCCTTGAGAGACACGTTCGCATAGCCTGCGTCCGAAGGTGGCCTTTTCCTTATGCAGGATAAACCTTGTTTCCTGCACCACCCCCACATACTCATACCACCTATCATCATACCGCCACCTATTAAAGCATTGCCAGGCCTTACGTCTGTCACAAACTGCCCTCCTGCACACTGGGGTCCACCAGCCCGGGTCCAAATGTTTCCTAGCGAAGCTTCTGCAGCTATGTCGTCTTGTTGTAATCCATTTACCAACCCAATCTGTAAACGTACCCGAGTCAACCTGCAGAAGCCGGCCTGTCAGCCAAGCAGAAGGGGCCATGGGGATATGTGCTCTACTAGACAGTGCCACAGGAAAGTAGTCACTATCCCTAAGATCCGACGACGATGCAAAACCAAATTGAGACGCCAAACTCGAAGAACACAAAAAAAGATCTAACACGGACTCGTGTATGTATGCACCATACCGTCTGACAAATGTTACTGACCCGTTTTGGATTACTTCCAATTGAAGATAATTCAACGATTCTGCAATGATCTGCCCACGGGTGTCACAATGTGCACTGTCCCAGTATGTGTGGTGCGCATTGAAGTCTCCCCCCAGTACAATTGGCGCTGGAAGAGATTCAACCCACGCCCCCCCCCCCCAGTCTGACCCAATAAACCGCTCAATCACATGCACCGCCCCCAACGTGACCCATTGGTTTAACCACCAAATCCGAATAATGCAGGCATCAATGCCCTTGCACACTGGGTATGGGGTGACAAATACTGGAAGCGACTCTCTGAAAAATACCCGAATACCTGACCTCCATGTCCCTGAAATACTGTGGAACCCTTTGATAACTGGGATGACCCCCTGTGGGAATTTCGACTCAACTATTCTACAGATATCAACTCCATGACAGAGCTTCTCTATATCCTCAATTTTGTTACTCGGTCCCCTCACATTCCAAACACAAAAAACGGAAATCTAAGTTAGGTTAGATCTAGAAACCAGAATGTATGGTGACATTTCCACCATCAACAATTCGCCACAACTACCACTTGAACCAGATTCTCTGGCTCCTGGAGCGCCACAGTGAATCTGTGGATGTCGCCATATCATCATCTTTTTCTGCCCAGTTAGTAATTGGACGACTTTCAGCACAAACCACTTCAGAACTTTCACCCGACTCAACGCACAAATTCTCTGCAAGCGGAGCACTGACCGGTTGGTCATCTTGCTCAGGGGTAACCTGGGAACCAGACATTGCGGCATAACCATCAGAGGCACAATACTCCACACTTTGCTGGACATATTCATCTGGAGGAGGCAGGGAAACACTGGACTGACTGCGACTCTTCTGACTCACCCACCTAAGTCAATGCTGCAAACCGGTTGTTACCAACAGTGGCCACCATCTTAAGTTGCGGGGGAGAGCTGGCCATTGACAACGTTGTCTTCCTACGCTTTGATGCATGCACACGTTGCCATTGACTTGACGGGAGGTCTCTGCCGGTGTCAACGACAATAGGCCGTATTGGCTCGTCCAGGTCATTCTCGTTCCTTACAGGAGCAGGAGCCAGATGTTCGCAAAGCCCATCCTTTGGCCATACAGCTCAGCAGGTGCGGCAGAAGACATATGGGCAATATTTTCGAATGTGGCCTCGCTGGGAACAATTAAAACATCTTGGAGGCCTGTTGGCCACAACCAATCGGGATTGCAGACCTCTGATACCAATGACTTCCAGTATATCATCAATATCATCAACAAGAATAGTCTCCTTGAGATTAACCACAACCGAGACAATGCCGTTCCGACAATGACGTAACTCCTCATTATAATGCCTCTCGTACTCCAAACTGACCACCTCCCCTTAATTCATGAAGGCTCTCATAATGTCTGCTTCTGCAATGTCCAGAATGCGCCAGTGGATTTTAATGTGTACAGTTCTGTCGTGTAGGTTGTGAACTGTAGCCAGGTGACCATCTAACGTAAATTCCACTTGATTTTTAACCACCTGCTTTGCTTCCGGATCTGCAAAGGACACTTGGAACACATTATTGGCTTTTAGCCACGCGACTCCTGTTACCCTCTTTAAGTCTAACACTGCAGCCAGTGCTTGCTTGATGTTTGCAGTAGCGTATGGGCATCCAGATCTATCTGCAATAATGATCAACGATTTCTCCATTTTCACGTTTGCCAAGCTACCCTTATACAGCGACTTGAGCCAATTTAGGTTCTTCACCTTAGTATCATGTCTTGCATCACCTCCCATGCTATCTCGCCTTTCCCCAGCCACTTGCACATACGACGGTTTGCCTGTTTCTCCTTCAATCACGGCCTTCCCTTGCACAAATTCTGCTTCAGTCATTGTTGACAGCCTGGTATAGACACCTCCCGATACATTCCCACGCTGCCTTTTGATTGTGTTTTCTCTATTGTTCTCTTCCCCCACATTGTTGGCCTCCATTGACATTGGGCCTCCTCTATCCTCTTCAATTTTACCTCCGGTCACACCATATAAATTCACATCTATTTCTTCAATTCCTAACTCTGCTGCAAGGTTTTGAACCTTTGCATACCTCTCATCCGTCACAATTCCAGCATCTACCTCTCTTTGCGATAGTATACCTCTTTGTTTCAAGACAAGAAGAAAGCGCTTCACATCCCTCGCCATCTTGTTGTCGCCAGCCTGTAGTTAATCATAAATGATTCGGGATAAACTTTTCTTTTGACAAGTCAGCAATGAATGAGGGCGAATAGTCTTCCTTTGCACGGTAACAAGGGAAAAGGGCGAGAGTCTTGCAGGGTGAAGGTTATCAATACCCTGTAACAATAAGTAAGAAACACAATATTACGTCATCATTATCTTACATTCAGAAGATAATGGGCAAGATGGCGCGACAAGTGAAACGGTTTTTGTAGCAACTTAAAGAAAAGGGAATTTTGTCGTAGAGTGAAGTCGACATGGGATTTGTAACCGATCAAGTGTTTAATGTAGTGGTGGACTTGGCAGAAGAGCAGGGTATTGATAAAAACCGATCTACGGTTGTACGGTGTTACTAGAGAGAAAGTTGCAGAAGATTCAGGAAAATTCAACAAGATGGAGGTCAACAAAGTTGGTTCTGACAAAGCTGAATTCGACAATGGACTGAATACAACAATGGCAAGACAACAGCAAGATTTATTTGTTTATTGAGCTGTAGAGGGCTACATACCTATGCGCCATTCTAACCTAACTATTGCTACCTTAACCTAAACCGGAACACCTGGTAAACAGAAAACAAGAGAACACGAGCACGGGGAACACTGGGATAAACACAAAAATACGGTGGCAAGGATAACAGTGCCACTCCCATTGTTGCTGATCTGAACTCGGCTGGTATTGTAAAGGACGTTGTTGCGGATGGTGTTTACGTTAGGCGCAGTGCGATGCCGACAAATGTGAGCAACCAGACTGTAAAGAAAAGTGGGGAAGTTTCATTTGCCAAAATTACTCAGTCGGTGAGAGAACATGATTATTGAGGAGCAGCCTTGAGCGACGAAGTGTTGAACGAATTTGACATAAATCAGAAAGACCAAAAGCTAATATGGTTAAAGAAACTGTACACAGATGGTCTGGCGAATTTTAAAATCCGAAAAACTCTGGTTTTCGTGGTGGACGAGGTTGGGAAGCCGTATTTTGCAAGACTTTTGAAGGACGCATTGGCTGAACTTGTGAGTTTAAAAGATGTTACAGGTTTATGCTGGCTGAGGGCGAATAACGCATTCAAAGTCATGTTTACCAGCTATGAAGCCAAGGAAACTGTCAGGAAAGCCAAGTCGCTCTATTTGAATGGGTTTAAGACGAACATCTATGACTTGCACGAGCGACTGATTCGTGTAAAACTCCATTGGCTGCCACTAGAGGCCAATCGGAATGACGTCGAAAGGGCACTCAGCGAGTATGGAACCACCGTCAGCCATAGTAACGAGCTTCACACTGAGGTTGGCTTGGGGCATTGCTTCACAGGTGTACACAGCATGTGCTAAAGATAAAAGACACAGTGCTACTAGAAGAAATACCGGATGTGATCGGAGTTAGGGGTGTTCCCGTATTACTAGCAGTTGCAGATAGGGCCCCTCAGGAGTTTGAAGTGTGGAATTAGAGGTCACGTTCGCAAGTATTGTTTCAACGAATATTGTGTCATATGTCAGCGTGCAGTGCACAAGAAGGCCCTCTGTGTGCACCTTCGTGAACGGCGTGATCGCGGGTCGGCTCGAAAAGAAGAATGTGAAATTGCCTACAACGGTGAAAGATGGAGCAGCTCCTTCGAGTGCTTCTGTGCTACACGAGTGTGCAGGCGGCGCTTACTGCCTCCAGGGAGCCAATGTCGGGCGTCAATGTAGTGTCTATGTCCTTGAAGCCGGCAGTGGTGAGGGAAGAGCGCGAGGGGTGGCATCTCCAGTAAGGCAAACGCTCTAAGAAGCGCCCCCGTGCAGCCACCCCCTCGGAGCACTCCAGAAAGGTGAAAGTTGTGGCCACAAATAAATTTGCGGCCCTGGACGTCCCCGACGAAGCCAGTGTGTGTTGTGGACCAAGTGTAAAAGAAGGGGAAGGCGCCAATTTACACCCCTTTACCCCCACCCCCTTCCTGGTATTAGGTCCCCATCAGCAAGACAAGCGCAGGGTGGTCAGGGTGAAAGCAATTCGGCCACGGAGTGTAGTATGGCTGTTGAAGGTGTTGGCGAATTTGATGTAGAGATTGAGTGTGCGTCTGTGGATGTCATTGCAGATGCGTTAACGGATGATGGGGAAGAAGGTGGTGAAGTGTGTATGGTTGACGAAATTAATGTAACTGATTCGGGTGTCCCTGATGACCTTAATACCCCTGGAGCCCTTTATTTTGTCCCTGTTGCCTTCAATGTCCCTGATGTCCCTGACGTCCCTGATGATCACATTGCGAGTTAGGTTAGGATGTGGGTGTACGGACCAAAAGGTTTGACTAGCTGATGCAGGAGACAGTACGGGCAGTACGGTGGTCGGTGGGACTGTATGGTCGTTGGGGTCAGGTGAAGAGGTAGTACTAGAAGAAGGTGCAACATTGTGAAAAATGTAAGTCGTATGGAAATACGGAATTGTGGATTAGATTAAGTAGTAGGTTTAAGTTGTAGAATGAACAAATAACATGTAGGTTTCTTACGCTCAGTAGAAATAAATTCAAATTCAAATTCGAAGCAAAGATTGACAGCAAGACAATGACAAGTACCGCAAGTACCACAACAAGTAACACGAAACCTTAGAACATTCTATTGCCTCGAGTAATAATTAGCTATACTGGTACCGATTATTTATAGGATATGTCTTAGAGCCGAAGCTAAAGGGCAGGAGTCAACAAATTGTGTCGAGCAAAATCACTGTGGTATTAACTGAACAAAAAAACGGCTTTGCCGTTTAGAAAAAAAATCAACAGAGCTCGTACCCCTACACTCACAGCTGTGAAGGTACACGAATTAGAGTTCACTCGATTGCAATGAACTATAACTTGAACTCAATTCCAGGAAAAGACTGTTCTTATTAAGTGGTCCTGTCAGAAAGTGAACCTAGCTTGTGTTTGAAATGTTTAATGTTTGCGTCCGCTTAATTTGTGTATTATAAAGGCTATTTTTTAAATATTTGTGTGTTTGTTGATTTATATTTTAAGTCTGTTTCGTGTGAGTGGATATGTGTGTATTTTGTGTGGATTTATAATAGGCGAAACAAGCAGACTCCTAATTAAGGTAGCAGTTTGCCTTTGGTTGTGTTTGATGGTTTCTGTTTTAGTTCGGTTCGTGTGATAATTACGTGTTCATTTTGTGTATGTTTTTTTTATCTTCCAATTCCATCGGCGTTTTGCTGTTTATGGCGTCTGATTTGTGTGTTTGTGGGTTAAGGTTTTCGTTCTATTTCAAGTACGTGTATACGTCGATATTTGATTAGTGATGTTCATGTATAAGTGTGCATGGAGCCTGGCATGTCACAATCGTTTTTCCTGGTATTGGAGTTCAAGTTATAGTTCGTTGCGATCGAATAAGCTCTAATCCGCTTTTATTCGGCTTACTTCACAGCTGTGAGTATGGGGATACGAGCACTAATGATATTTTTATTCTAAAAGGCGAAGCCGTTTTTTGTTCAGTTAATTTTTTCGCTTCCTTTTTATTGTAATTGGTACGGTTTGGTCTATCATGTGTACGGTATGTCCACAGTGCACCCAATTTTGTTTGCTGAAAAACGGAACATTATAAATGCGTATTTATGTTCCGGTTCCGCCCAAGCTTTGTCCCATGTTTATTATTTGGTGGCACCACACTAGCGTGTGTCTAGCTTTAGCATGTGTCATCTCGATCGGTAGTTGATTCTGGATTGTTGCAGGCAGATGCAATACCATCCATTCCGGGTGCTGCAGACCTAGGGCCTTAGGGCTTCGTCGAGCAGATGACCGGATGTGGTTAACGCTCACTAAAACCCTTTTTTGAATATCATGGCAAACAATTGCGGAAAAAAATTAAAATGTCTTCCCGAAGCCCACATTGAAGAAGTAGATAAGTTACTCAGTCATGTTGGCCGCCCAATTTTGAGGCTGTAATGCCTCAAAACTAACGACTTCGAACCCTATGGTTTAAAACATTAAAAATTTAACAAGAATACTTTATTTTTGTTTTGTTCAACGAGTTCTCTGGCTGACAATGCTAACTCAAGGTACGACGACAATGTTATTTTCCCCGCGCTCAACCGTCGTTGCATCTTGTTCGAGTGAGCTATGGTCTGTAAGCTCGTGTAATGAATTTAAAGTGAGCTATAATCCATTATTGTGTGCCTCGCCTACTGTTGCCCTGTTGTTACATGCTGCAGCATTGCGTTCTGGGGCCTCTCCGCCCCCTCCTCCAGTCCAGATTTTTAAACTCTAAATATCCTCGGCCCGCAATGTAAGACAAGAACCGAAGAAAAAGTACTGTTAAGAATCTAGCTTAGAAATTGGCCGGTAGATGTATCAAGCAAATTGGCGCTGGCAATGGCTAGGTAGAGGGTGAGGTAGGAATGGAAAAGGGGGGACAGGGAGGGGAGGAAGGGGGAGGTAAGGAGACAGCTAGGAAGAGGAGGGACGAGTGGAGGGGAGATAGGAGGGAGAGGAAGAGAGGAAAAGGAGAACATTACAGGAAGAAAAATTACCCGTCGCAGTGAACGTTCAGGCATACATTAAGCAAAAACTGTGAAACAACCATGTGCGAAACAAATCCCCAGGTGAAGCCGGGTACGACTGCTACTTTTGTTATCGTTTTAAAATTGGACTTTTCCTATCATGTGAGTATAGCTTGATGGTTAGGGGGTCATCTTACTAGTGTAAAACTGAGAGTTGGAATCCCGTCCAAGCAGCAAATAGGGATTTTTAGTTTAAGATAGGTAGAACGTGTAGCCAACACTTGGCAGGCTTAACTAAAACGTGTTAATGATATACATCACCTTCGTGTTTGGTCTATTATTGAAGAAATATTTAATTTACACTTTCACTACGTTAGTAATTTTATTTTGCTCAAAGAAGAAGAAAAAGGAAAAAGAAACCTCCTTGCAGTGGCCAGTTCACACGAAGTGAAACAGGCCGCTCGCTCCCGTGTTACGTCATTCTGTGTGCACAAAGAAGCACTGAGATAAATTACATTCCAGTGAGAAACAGTTGAAGCTTCATGGCGTTTATTTATGCTAACCAAGGGAGGAGTGACTGAAGGGGATTGTGCTATTCAGTGAGATAAGTTAATAAAAAAGACAGTGTTTGTTATCCAGTGTACGGAAAATTTCGATTGAAGAAAGTTAGTTCAGTGAACACGGATATACTATACCAAACTAAACATTGCAACAGTGCTTGCTCTAGTGTATAAAATGCTGTACTATAAAACCGGTGTCAGTACTGTACTAAAAAACGTTAAAAAAGACTTATTAGTCCAATATGCACTGTAAATCGCCTTTTTGCTGTAAATAAAGTTCTCTTCAGAGATGAACTGGTTTATAGGTCACTGAGTTAATGGGTCAGAAACCTTGAACCAATTACGATCCACCACTTAATGACCCAGTTTTCCCCACTACCTCAAAATGATCCACAGTTTTTTTTTCAGAAATGTGCAGCAAAACCTCTACTTTGAGACATCAAAAGTGGAGCCTTTTCTAGCTTCTATGGAAAAAACCTAACAAACATTTCCTTCAACCACCACCAGCTGCAAGTGGAGGCGTTTTGAGTTTTCATATTAGGATGATGAACATAGATGAAAAGATGCAAGTTACGACGCATGAATTCTCAGTGGAGTGTCCGAATGCATCGAACAAGGCTCCAATGAATATTGCGTGGTTTGTGATGGTGTGTTACTCAAATAGCCAGTAGAAACAAACACGAAAAGAACACCAACGGGTAAACGTCAGCCATGGGTCAAAGTGGGTCAGTAGTTCAAGTTGGCTTCATGTGCGAGATTGTGTCGGGGAGTCAACATGGGTCATTGGTCGTGTTGGGCAAGTGGGACAAAAAAGATCTTTGCAACAAAATGTGCGTGTGGGTCGGCATGTCAAAATGAGAGTCAGCAGGTCAAGTTAGGGTCAGTGTGTCAAAATGGACCAGTGGGTCAAGTTGGATCAGTGCATCAAAACGGGTCAGTAGGCCACGGTTTAAAATAAGTCAGCAAGTCATGCAAACCCAATACGTTTTTCAGATTAAACGATAATCTTTATTGTTACTCATTTATCAAACAAAGCAAGGTGGTACGCGAAGTCAACACCTGCAATTTAAATGACACACAAGTGACACATTCGGCAAGCTGATAACCATTTATCTGTGAGCTGTTTTGCCAATTTCAACTTTGCGTCCCAAGATTGCAATAGCTTCGTCCATCTCCAACCCATCTTCTTTGGCTTCTTTAACGGACTCGACGAAATCCTGGAGTACTACCTTGGCGTATTCTTGGTCCTAAAAAATACATGAATCAATAGTGAAGTAGGCACATATCTGAATTAACAACACACCAGGATCTTACGGTAGACAGGCATGGCAGAGGGTTTGTAGGTAGAAAAAGGTAAGAAATAATGAGTTTTGAACACCAAAACGAATAAGAAAAACGACTATAAATATTAAACTGAATTTTTCATTTCTTAATATAAGTCAATAATTGAGTACAGAAGAGTACAGTTATTCTGTCGAGCAATGAATGCCATAATACGTCAGTTTAGAGGCCAAACGAGCGAAATGACCACGATCGCAAATTGAGTAAATTTAGATTTGTGTGTGTGCGTGCGCCTGTGAGTCTTTTTGCACTTCGGTGGTAAACAATAAGGTGATTCGGATATTCGCGAGCCGCCATCTTTGAAGGGTCTAGCGAGGTGACATCCAACTGAGTTACGTTTACTGAAATATGGTTCGACGAAGTGGCACAAAACCCTGCATTTTATGGTTTATTAACTTTAAAATATTTTTGAATTTTTTATTCCAAAACCTTTACTCGATCGTATAAATACTGGAAATGCAAAAAGGTACGTATTATTATCATTTTGAAATTTTTTTCGTCAGGCTGTTAGTTGCTCGCAGCTAGTACGTGCTGCTGAAAACTATCTTTGCACATTTAAGTTTTCCATTGTTATTTAATTTACTGTGTAATTAAGAATTGTGAACTGACTGAAGGACGTTATTTAAAAAAAAAAAATAATTATGGTTGAGATATCCTCTGTTTTTCCCAATGTTTGCTTTTGAATAGTGCTACCTATTACCGCTACCTTTCTGTTGTCTTCAACGAGCGCTCGTATCCCACAGCAATTTGCGCATGCGCACGCAATGGCACGTAAACGACAACTGACAGGCAGTAATAGATCGCGCTATTGAAAGTCAATATTTATATTAATAACATTAGAAGATACCGTAACGGTAATAATATTTTTTTTTCCTGTATAAAGCTGATCGATGTGATGTAGTTCGTTCTCCTCGAAATTGAGGGTGTCGAGATGCCACCTCGACTGTCGCAAGCATTTCTTTACAAATCGTGTTGACATAGCCCCATGGAATCACCTCCCTGAGGCTGTGGTCTCGGCGAGTTCACTTGGTGTCTTCAGGAGGCTACTAAATCAAATTGATCTCTCCCGTTTCCTTAAGTGCTCTCATCAGTGATGCCTCCTTACCATTTTTAAATTGGGACCAGTGTCAGTGGCCAATTCTGTGACCCTTCTGGATCCCCCCCCCTACTGGGGGGGGGGGGGAGGGTGAAACTATATTATTATATTATTATAATGCCTGGAAAATAAGCTAGTTCATCATTCTTAATTACACGGTGAATTATTGTATATGTATAACGGTGCAAAATTTAAACGTGCTAATGCAGTTTTCAGCAGCGCTTACTAGCTGCGAGCGCCTGACAACCTGACGAAAAATATTCCAAAATAATAAGTACCTTTTCGAATTTTCGTAGTTGTGCGATCGAGTTAAGGTTTGGAATAAAAATTTTAAAAGTATTTAAAGTTAATAAACCGTAAAATGAAGGGTCTTGTGCCACTTCTTTGAAGCCTATTTTAGTACATAACTCAGATGTCACCTCCCTAGACCCCTTCATAGATGGCGGCTCGCGAATATCCGAATGACCTTATTGTGTGACCCACGGCTGACAAGAAACCATCGTTAACCATTCGGCTACACCAAAGATTCTGCATGAGACGATTTTGTGCGTCTGACGACTTTGTTCGTTACACAATACCATTCGTATTTTTGTTCTAATTTGGTTGACAAGGGTATTGTTTGGCTCAAGAAATTCACAACATCAATGAAATTCTGACCTCCATTTTCGGCGATCTTCACGTTTTCTGTCGGATGGCTTAGCCGATTTTTATTAACTGCTTTCAGGGAGCTCGATCAATGAAGGTAGGTGGCCCGGACAATACATGAACAACACAAAGCCACTCGCCGTAATATGCCATAGTCAGTTCCTTTAGTGTTAAGAATGCCGAATATAATTCCAAAGGTTAACCAAAAAAAAAACAACACTTTATTACTGCCAATATCACGAGTTATGTATGAAACAACATGGTTGCTTCTTTTAACTTCAAATCCGGCATGATATGCCAGATCTGTCCAGCTGCGCTCGTAAAGCTCGGTGTTGGATTCGTTCGCAGAGCACTGGCCAGAAATGTAAGTGGAGCAACAGGCAAAAACCGCATCAGTGGAGTGGTCAAGAAATAAATTCAGAATTAAATTTGACAATCAACGCAAAACACATGTACCCAAAATGTAGAAACTCTCGCTCAGCCGAGTTTTCGTGATCTTCTTAACTCAATCATTTGCCTAGTTTTCTGTATTCTCATTTCCGTTCCTGAATTTGAAGCAATTGGACACGGAAGTGAACAAAGCAAGCGAACAACGAAGCATTTGAACGAATTTAACAACCAACAGAACTTCTGAGTAGTACTGCCACCACGCGTTGGATTTGCTGCAGAAATGATTAAAAAAGTAGACTGCGTTGTTTCAAAACGAGTGAAATAGGAAAGAACTGTTTTTTTTTTATAGTTTCTGTTATTTTCTGCATCCTTCACGCTAAAAGAATTTCCAGTACGTTATATAATGGCTTTGTGTTGAATATGCAGTTTTCGACGCCATTAGCTTTATAGATCAGACTTCCTGACTGCCGTTACTAAAAATTCGGTTTAGCCGTTCAACAAAAAAAACTAATATCTCCAAAATATGTGAGTTACGAATTTCATCTTCGAACTCCTAGTTCTCATGCACCAAAGCACCCCTGTCATGAAATTTCTACGGAATCGGAACAAAACTGCGAACGTTGTACTGTCATAAACAGACAAACATACAGACATAAATGCACTCTCTCGGCCAATAATAAAAGTAAAATAATAGTCGAGAACTAAAAATGTTTGCCGTAGCAAAACTTAAATTTTCTAATACAGACACACACAAAGCAACTTCAAAATAATATTCGTCCTCGCTCTTTATGCTCGCTCGGCCAATCAGCATTACTCAAGGGATGCCCACTACCCTTTCTCGAAGCAAACGTTCGCAATTTCAAATCGTTAAAACTGTTTAAAAAATATAAGCAAGCTTTAGCCTATCTCATTTTTCTTACCAACTGGTAATGTCTTTTAAGTAGAGTAAACATCGCTTGAAAATAGTAGGGAGCAACACACTTATTGTGTGCGCGGCACATCTTGAGTCCTGTGAGTATTTTATGAGCGACTATGTCTTCCTGGAGGGGACGGCTTTAATCGACGGCCGCCATTGTTTTTGTAACCAAAATTGGATATCAACAAGGCACTCTCCTACTGAAAACAATGGCATTCGTTCTGCGGCGACCTCAAGATAGGCCGCGGATACTATACATATACATATAACAAAAGTAAGAAGAAAAGCAACTGGATAACTGCACTCATTATGAATTCAGTTTAAACAAACAACTCATCCATATATCACATATCACACTGCAAATTAGGATTAGAAATAGGAGCTTTCGCTCAGCCTTACTGAGCATTCTCAACTGCCAACAGACAACATTCAAACCTTGCTCCTCCCTCTATGTTCTACCAACTGCAAAGCATGCAGATCACCCCCCCCCCCCCCCCTATCCAGACGAGCATCACATTAGAAGCTAATAATCCCTTCCATACAAGTGGAATAAAACCCAAGCATAGAACACCTCAGATAAGTAAATGAAGCAGCTAAATAGTATAATATAATAAGAATAGGTTGAACCCCCATGAAGGGAGATGGAAGATCCGGAAGGGGCCCTGTTGCGGCCACTAACAACGATCCCAATAGACGTAACTCATGGTGGCATCACTGATATCAGCACCCAAGGAAACGGGAAAGATCTAGTTTGTTCAACAGCCCCCGGAAGGTAGCCAGCGAACTCGCCGACACCACAGCCTCGGGGAGGGAATTCCTTGGGGCCACAATACGATTAGTGGGCACAATTCTACTACAACAGTCAAGGAGGCTGTTGAGACGTACCAAACTGGCCGTCGCCATTAAGGTATTTGTGTGACAGTTTGTGTGACAACAGGGCTAATGACCATGTGTTGGAATTCCCAGTTCCTGGTGTTTTTGTTGTGTGCAAGCCTGGGACTGGTGACAACCTGTTAGGCCGGATATAGTGGATGGTGTGCAACTCGGTAACGGAAGATGCTGAAGAGTAGTTCCCTTGGTTACCGAGATTTGTAACAGCCGTGAGGGCTGCCAAAATCCTCACTTCGACTGGCGCTAGGCCAGGAACAACATCACAATTTTGGTCCGTTTATTTTGAAATGTTTTTATGAATTTTGTAAGCCGTTTGCCTTGCATTAAATGTGAGTTGTGTTTAGAAACGTGTTTGCGTTTATACGTTAAAATGGTAGTAGATCGGTTCACTTAAATTAGCCTCAACAAGTGGTATTCAGAGCGTTTTTTTTCGTGATAACGCAAATATGGCAAACTTAAACCTAACGTTCCTTCGAAATTTTAACCCTCTCGTATGCAGTCATGCTCGTATGCAGTTTCAAGACAGCAGCGACTTACTTCACAACTACTGACGGAGGATGAAGCCATGCAAGAACGTCAAGGTAAACCAATGAGGATACAAGACGGCAATTTCAAGATGTTTCCTGGTTTCTTCAAAATAACGGCAAGTATACGTTAAGTGCAGTCGGAGTCATACCAAACAGTTAATGGTATTTAAAAGTCAGTGTTTATACATTGAAAAATCGTAGTGATTCCGCCAGAAATAATTTAAAGGGATTGCAGTAGAAATAATTGACATAGGACAGTGTACCTAGAAAGAAAGAAAACTCGTAAAGCCTAAGAAGTGTACAGTGATATTATTTAAAAATGGCAGATTTAAGTCAAAAGATGAATAATCTTTCAAATATCCAGTTATTAGACGGCAAAAATTTCGCATCCTGGTCATGTCGTGTAGAAGCGCTCCTAAAGCAACAAGGCATTTGGGGTTTAGTCATGACAGGAAAAGCAAAACCAACTGATGATAAAGAGTTAGCCAAATGGGAATTAGCAAATGAAAAAGCAACGGGGTTGATAACTTTAAGTGTCGATCTGCTAAAAATTCAAATTCCTAGAAACTTGACAGAAGCATATACGATTTGGCAACACTTGAAGAATAGGTACGAACCCTCAAATGTGTTACGTTATCTAGCGTTAAGAAGAAAGCTGCACGATTTTCGTAAAACTGACGACATGTCCGTAGCTGAATTTCTAGGACAAATTGGTGCATTATTTCAAAGTATAGCCGATACTGGAAAAATAATCGATGACGAAGAAAAAGCATGCTATATAATTCTAAGCTGGCCTGCAAGTTATGATAATTTAGTCACGAGTTACTTGGCACCCCTTAAGAAGACTGATAGCCTAAAGTCTGAGGATATTGAACATTTATTAATCATGCATGAGTCGAAAGAAATTGCGTATACCCATGCTAAACCTGTTTCAGAGTCGACGTACTTCACGACACCAAAGACGCCACAAGTACAAGGCGGCGTATCCTGCTATAGATGCGGCGGCGCCGGGCACAAAACTCCAGCCTGCGGCACTCCTGCGCCCCCCCAAGAACAATTTCGTGGAAGAGGACGTGCCCGTGGACGTTCCAGATGGCGTGGATCGCGACGGAATGCTAGCCGTCAAACGCCAGAAAGTAAGGCAAATATTGCGTGCTTCACGTACACGAAGTTTGTTGGAATAAAAGCATACGCAGCTAAGACAGGTTTCAATCTTAAGAATGCACTTATTATAGACTCGGGAACAGTCCGTCATTGCGTAAGAAATGAAAATTGGTTTCATACTAAATACGAAATACCAGTTGAAAACGTAAAATGTGCAACCAAAGCAACTACAGTGTCAACAAAAATTGAAGGCATCGTAAAAATAAGTTCAAATGGTATAAATTTATCAATGCAGAAAACACTGTTTTTACCTGAATTTGACGTGAATCTCTTTTCTGTGGGACAGGCAATGAGATCAGGGTTAAGAATTACCTTTGACAATGATGTGTGTGAAATAATCCATAAGCAATCTGGCAAACTTGTAGCAACTGCTCAGTATATTGCAGGTTTATTTGTCATTAGCAATCCAAAAATTGTAAGCAATCCAGAAGTAGTGATAAATGCTCCAAACAACGTTTTATCTCTGGAAAATGACAGTTACATTAAAATAAACCAAACTAGTGTTACGCCAGTTAAGCAAGAAATTAAAATGCATAAAGATTTCCGTACCACAACTAACCAAGACCAAAACTTAAATCAAGGTCAGGTGCGAGTTTTTTCAAAAATCCAGAATAAGCAAGAAAAACTGCCGGAAAATTGCCAAAATAATTCTCATATGAATAAGCAAACGGAATTATGGCATAAAAGATTTATGCACGTCTCCCCACTCACCTTGAAAAAGATTGCAAAGTCAAGAGCACTAAGAGGTTTTTCTAGGCAATCTGCCATTAAGCCAAAAAATAACGCATGTTCTGCTTGTCTCCAAGGAAATAGCAAAACAAAGCCATTTAAGACTGTTGCATCCAATCCTATTGTTGAAAGACTTAGTTTAGTGTACTCTGATGTAGTCGGTCCCTTTCCGACGCCAACAATGGCAGGTTCCCGTTACTTCGTTACATTCATTGATTGTAGAAGTCGTTTTGTGCAAGTTGCGTTCATGAAATCAAAAGATCAAGTTTTTGATAAATTCGTTGAATATAAATTAAAAGCTGAAGCTGCCACAGGGTGTAAAATTAAGACCTTCATGTCCGATCATGGGACAGAGTATCAGAACTCCAAGATGGCCGAATTCATGCTTCAAAATGGCATTAAGCATCAGTTTTCACCACCCTACTCAGCGTCCAGCAATGGAATTTCGGAACGGCTCAACTTGACAATCATGAACCTTGTTAGGGCAACGTTAGTGCAAGCAAAACTTCCCACAAAGTTTTGGGGAGAAATGGTGAACACAGCAGTATTCATTCGTAATCATTGCACAAATGTCAGAAATCGTAATAAAACTCCTAGGCAAATATGGGAAAATACGAAAGTTAAGCCAACTGTAAAATATTTTAAAGCAATCGGTTGTTTGTGTTTTGCCTTAAAACCGCCACTAAAAAGATCAAAACTCGATGCAAGAGGAGTACCCTGTATAATGCTTGGCTATGACCAACAATCACGTGCATACAGACTCTATGACATTGATAACAGCAAGGTAATTGTAAGCAGAAACGTTGATTTTCAAGAGGAAGTGCTAGGTGCATCAAGACTGTTCAAAAACAATGTAGAAAAATGCGGTATTGATTTAGACTCGATCATTGTTGATCTTTCCTACAATCCAACGTCTGTAGAGGATGAGGCTGGTCAGGTCGCACCACTCAATGCAAGCCCAGGCAATAAAGCTCCAGGAAGTTCAGCAGCGACCTCCATTCAAGTCCATCGGCCCCAAACTCCAGTGACTGGACATAGGCCTAGGACTCCACTGACTGTACAGCAGACCCCAAGGCAGCACACTCCGATGGAACGGCCAGTACCTACACCTGCTCAAGTACCAGAAGCAAGAATTACAAGAGCCAGAGCTAGACGTGAAGGCGTAACCATACCTGAATTAAGCTACGGAACTTCGTCAGAGGGGGAGATTCACAGTAATGCAGCTGTTGCCGACGTTCCTCAGCAAGAGCCCACTGAAGAAGATGACTATATTCTCTCATTGTGTGCTATCCCGAACGAACCGAAAAATGTGAAAGAAGCCATGTCCAGCCC
Source organism: Lithobius niger (assembly GCA_023313725.1). NCBI lineage: Eukaryota > Metazoa > Arthropoda > Chilopoda > Lithobiomorpha > Lithobiidae > Lithobius > Lithobius niger. Next base: position 25,760 of record JAHWFP010221329.1, read on the forward strand.
AGATGCGAATCAATGGCGTATTGCTATGAATGATGAATATGGTTCGCTTATAGCAAACGGGACTTGGGAACTCGTCGACCTCCCTCCAGGTGCCCGCACTATAGGAAGCAAGTGGGTACTGAAAATTAAAAAGACGGAGACAGGCGAAGTGGAACGCTATAAAGCAAGGCTAGTGGCCCAAGGATTTGACCAAAAATATGGTACTGAATATTACGAAACTTACTCACCAACCGCGGGACTACCTACCATACGCCTGCTCTTAGCTGTGGCAGTCCAGAACAATTATTTCGTGGACCAATTCGACGTAAAATCTGCATACTTGAACGGCTACTTGGGAGACGGAGAAGAAATTTATATGGCCCAGCCAGAAGGTTTTAAAGAGCCTGGACATGAAGACAAGGTTTGCAAAATAATACGCAGTCTCTATGGGCTCAAACCATCCGGACGACGATGGAGTATTCGTTTCGCCGAACAAATGATTAAGCACGGCATGAAACGTTGTCGTTCAGACGCCTGCGTTTTCTACGTACGTCAAGGAAAAGAACTTATAATTTTCATCGTTTATGTCGATGACGTAGCTGCAATCACATCAAGTCACAAGATGCGGCAGCTAGCTAAGAAGATATTAACTTCAAGTTTTGACATAAGGCCTTTAGGCCCTATAAACTTTATGCTTGGGATCAAGTTTTCAAAAACGTCTGATGGGGCAATGCTGCTTAACCAAACCACGTACATAAACAAGATTCTGGCTAAGTTTGGCATGCAAGATTGTGTTCCTGTCACGACCCCAATCGTTACTGCAGGTCAACAAACAAACGAGGGCACTGAATGCCCAAACAAAATACCACTAAGGGAATTAGTGGGTTCGCTTTCATATATAGCGAACGGCACACGACCTGACATAGCGTATGCTGTGAATAACCTCGCTCAGCGTGCGTCTGCTCCCACGCGAGAAGACTGGTTGGCTGGCAAGAGGATTCTTCGTTACCTCCAAGGTACGAAAGACCAGAGCCTCGTGATGCGTCCCGACCATACAGGCCTGAAAATTTTCACAGATGCGAGCCATGCAAGCGACCCTGCCACAAGGAGGTCTACCACAGGAGTTCTAGCAACATATGGAAATGTTCCCTTCTTGTGGAGGTCCAACCTGCAAAGAACCGTTTCGCTTTCCACCATGGAAAGCGAATATAAAGCCATTTCGCAAGGTGTCCAAGAGTGCCTTTGGACGCGTGAACTTTTGTTGGAAACTGGCATAATTGGTCTTGAAGACAAGAAGCCAGTTACCTTGTGCACCGACTCACAGAGTGCGCGGTCTCACGCCGTTAGCTACATAGAGAAGGGTCGCACCAAACATATAGATATCATCTATCACCATGTGCGCGAGAAAATTGAGGACAAAAGTGTCAACATTGAATATGTGCCGACGAAGTTAAATCCTTCTGACATACTGACAAAACCACAGTCGGGAGTCAGACACAACTTTTTGTCTAATTTAATGTGTGTTTCTCGTTGCAGATAATAGCCCTGTTTTCAGAGGGGGATTTGTTGAGACGTACCAAACTGGCCGTCGCCATTAAGGTATTTGTGTGACAGTTTGTGTGACAACAGGGCTAATGACCATGTGTTGGAATTCCCAGTTCCTGGTGTTTTTGTTGTGTGCAAGCCTGGGACTGGTGACAACCTGTTAGGCCGGATATAGTGGATGGTGTGCAACTCGGTAACGGAAGATGCTGAAGAGTAGTTCCCTTGGTTACCGAGATTTGTAACAGCCGTGAGGGCTGCCAAAATCCTCACTTCGACTGGCGCTAGGCCAGGAACAACATCACAATTTTGGTCCGTTTATTTTGAAATGTTTTTATGAATTTTGTAAGCCGTTTGCCTTGCATTAAATGTGAGTTGTGTTTAGAAACGTGTTTGCGTTTATACGTTAAAATGGTAGTAGATCGGTTCACTTAAATTAGCCTCAACAGTCAAGGAGGCATTCCAATACTTTCAATTTAAAAGAGTGCCCGAGACTACCACTAGCCAAACTTCGTTCGAAGAAAGGTAGGTCCAAGGGTAGCTCGCCATGGATAATCCTTAATGTGAGAACCAGGTCCGTTTTTAGGCGCCGTAGTGCGAGGGGCTCGAGACCAAGCATACGCAATGTTTGCCCAGGTAAAAACATTTTAGAGAAATCTCAGTTCGGTTCTAGGGTCTTTGTTGTTTTCGATCTACATCAACGACTTAATTTGCAACGCCCCATGTTTTTGAGATCCCTAAATTCGCGCGGACGATGCACAAATTTATAGTATGGTTAGTGATAAAAGTAAACATCAAGCTTTAAAGGCGGGTTGTCACCAAATAAAAGTGGCAATCAACAGTTAGCGCCATGTAGCGCTTGCTTGCTGGAAGCGTAACAATGCACAAAGAAATTTCTTTTGACGACAGAAGCAAGCACGTGCTTCTAATTATTGTTATTGAGAATTTGGTACATCCTCACAGCCGCGTGCTGTAACAGTTAACGATATCACTGTCACTAGCCGGTGCCACGATAGATTCTTTATATGCTTCTGTGGCACCTTCTAGTTAGTGATGTCATTAAATGTTACAGAGTGCACCCAGTGCACCATGATGCACCACATTATCACTCAATAATTAGGAGGCACATGGCTTGTTTGTGGCGTTAAAAGAAATTTCTTTGTGCATTCCTTCGCTTTCTGCAAGCAACTACTAGATAGCACTAAATGCTGCCGACTTTTATTTAGTGATAACCCGTCTTTAAGTAGTGCTATTAAAGAAGTGGAGAGTTGGACGGAATACTGAGAGTTACCAATTTCAGCAGATAAGTACAACTCTATAAGACTTTGGCAGTAAAAAAAATGCAGACTTTAACTACTCTATAGGAAATAATATCCTAGAAAACAAAATTAGAAACATTGGGGTTATGTTTCTCATGACTTACAAGTATCTGCCCGCATTAAAAGCATTGTAAAGGCTACCCACGCTGCTTTCGCTCGGAAAATCCTACAATACTTGTTAAGGCTGAAACAAATCGAGGCCGACAACGAACATGGTTATTACCATTTTATCAGCCATTTTTCACCAACAAGAAGAAAGTAAAACAATGGCGAATGTCGCAGCAAATTACTGCATTGTCAGAATAAAACGAAGTAATAACTAGGGCATTCGTCACTTCAACTGTCGGCATGATGGAGTAGGCTCCGCTTTCTTTGTTGTTTGGCTGGGTTTCCCCCTTCCCTCTTACAAACGTTCCGTGAAGCGGGCATGTAACGTAGTTGTAATTCACCCAAAAATGCTGTTAGAAGAGCCGCCAAGTTTCCAAAAAGGATTGGCCTTGGAAAGTAGGGATTTCATTCAAACTGGGAAATGCCACCCAGTTACCTAGCTACTGCTGCTTAGCTAGACAGTACCATGAAAACGTTATTGATGCATCTTGCTATGAATAGTGAACACTCATCCTTTAACTCTTTAGTTTTTCTTTATCCCTACACCTTTCCCTTATGTTTTCCACAATATGAAAGCTTTCGGCAGCATCGAGATTCATGCTCAACATGCTTTTAATTGCTTGCAGTTAACAGAACGCGTGTCTGCTAGTTAGACCAGAAAATTTTATAACGGGGCCCTGGCCCGTGGCCATACACCCTACGGCTACGGCTGGGAGCGCGTCAAAAGCTAAGAAACCATTGCATAAGCCTAACAATGGCCACAAACGATGAAAACAATGCCGTTCAAATAAAAAAGAGCAGTCTTTCAAAGTTGGTTGAGTAATAATCACTGCATGCGCGATCGTTGTTACGGGCGGTGAAACGGGCAATGCAGCCATAGTGAGAATATGAGTGGCACCTTCCATTGAAAACGTGATTTACTTTCTGAACAAGAAGAAGACTAAACATCGGGCTCTCCAAGAGAGGCAGGAATGAAAACATTACACACCACAGGGAGGACCCTGAGTGCAACCGACACCAGCGCAAGCCATTCGGACACCAAAACCATCTTAACCACAAAATAACCAAGCCACAGGCAAGTTCACAGGTTCAGCAGACCGCGGGGTGACCAGACACCGCCAGCGGAGAGAGCCAACAAACAAACAGGACAAAGCCGGGCCCCCGGAGAGGCCAAGAGGACGCCACAGGGCCGCAAAGCGGGAACTGCAAGGCGCCACAACACAAGCGAGGGTTCGTCACATGGCAGGCCAAAGGCCCGAGCACACAGGCGAGCCGCCACCGCACGAGGTCACGTACCGTCAAGACAGGCCAGCCACACCACTGACCCGGCAGACAGGGGGATTCATCAACACCAGACTGACCCAGCCCCAAAGTGCAATCCTGGATTCAGAAGGCGGCATTACTTCCCCTGATCCAGATGAGGCTGGAGTCCACGGAGTCACAGACACCAAAACACCCATCACCATCGCTACAGTACCCGCGAGTTGCCTGCATACGGAAATCCATGTGAAACCAACAGAAGCCGACGCACGGGGCAGAGCCAAGGCGTAGGAAAAGCCAACAGAACTGCCGGATCGCACCTGCAGGAACCCAGTCCCGCGAAAGCAACCCCCGACGCAGTGCCGCGGTCCCAACGTCGAGACAACACCAGTCTGCCCAGGCAGCCACATCCAGCACATCCGACCTCGGCGTGCCAGCCCAAGGCGAAAAAGCCAAGGGCCATCCACCCAAAGGGAGGTCCCAGAGGGGGTGCCCAGCCAGAAGCTTCAGCACCGGATAGGCACATCCCAAGACCCAGGCGAGGTCAGAGCAGCCTAGAGTCCCCACGAGACAAACAACGTCAGCAACACATGGCCCGCAGGGGCAGGGAAGACAACGGGAGTGCAGCGACAGCCCCCAACTCCACCACCGAGAGCAGCCACCGGAAGCGCGAGCGCCCCCAGCAACCACCCCCAGCCCAAAGCCGGGAGTACCTCTCGACGCTCAAGGCGCCAGCCGATTGATCACAGGGCGAGGTCCCCCGAGACCACCCGTCTCGACACCGAGTCAACAGTGTCTCACGGGACGCCACGCACGGCAAACACGTGGGACCATATCTTAGTCAGGCCCATCCAGGGTATTCCGCAGACAGGGTCCACCCCAGAACGGGCCGCTCAAGCCGGCGTGCCACAACAAGGCCCACAACAAGGCCCACAACAAGGCAGGGGGAATTCAGACCACACAATGGAGGATTATTGGTTGCGGGAATGTAGGGGGAAGGGTTCAGGGGGGATTGGGACGGTCGGCGGCCATTTCATTTCATGCTCCTCAGTATAATATTTCGCTCGCGTATGTGGGCTTATCACGACTGACATCAAGACGAGAAACAGGCAATGCAGCCACACTGGGAATAAGAGTAGTGCGTTCCATTGAAAACACTATTTACCTTTTCAAGAAGACCAAACACTGGGGAGATCTCTGGGGGTAGTCTGGGGGGGGGGGCGGTGCCGGGGATGGTTGGTGACCGTTTTCATTTCATGCAACCCAGTATAGTATTTTGCTCGTGCATACGGACTAAAAAGACCAAGGTAACCTGGATGTAAAGGCTTAACGTTATAAATTCGACGCGTCGTCCAGTTAGCCACCGATTCTGTCACCAGTCGCGCTACTTACACCCCAAAAATGAACTGCTCTAGCATGCGGACTGAACTGTGAAAGGTACGTTTGACACGCGATACGCGGTTTTCAAACTTAAAACACCGCATTGACACCAAGTTATTAAAGTTTAACAACAATGGCTTCATGCTACGTACCTCTTTGACCACTCGACGACAAAAAAAAA
>JAHWFP010221330.1:19515-29525 GCA_023313725.1 Lithobius niger
AAGATCGGATCGAGCAAGAGCAATAAGCGAATGTGTGAATAACAGGACTTTTTTGGAATTGAATCTGCATTATAAGATCGGATCGAGCAAGAACTATGAGAGAATGAGTGAATAGAGAGAGATGGGCATTTATTTCACATTGGTGAGATACAAACGACGAAAAAAACACTGCTTAAGACATAGGTCTTTTCAAACCCAGCATGTGTAATGCAGTAAAACAGTAAAACAGCAATACGTACAGAGTGACAAACGTACAATCTGCTTACTAAATTTCAAAAATTAGCTAGTGTGTATTTACAAATCACACGTACAATAAGTTTAGAGAGAAAAAAATATCGAAATACAAAATAATCTTAAAGGCATGAGTAAAAAACGTAGTGAGAGACAACTGTAAACACAAAAAGAAGGTGAAAAAAGGAAGACGAGGACTAGAACAAAACAGGACGAGAGTGGCAAAACATGACAAGCGGGCAGGAGAGAAAGGGAAGTGAACTAAATTAGGCAATGTCGATGGAGGCTTTGGCAAGAAGGTAATCACGAAGCTTTTTCTTGAAAGAAATGAAAGTAATGTTTGAATTCTTTAAATCACCAGGAATATTATTCCAGATGTATGGGATTTGTCCCATTAAGGATCGGGCACTTGACTGTGTTCGATGAAACTCCTGATGAAGACGAGATGAGCTTTGAGTGAAGTGAGTGTGAATATTGGAGTTTCGCTTGAGAAAATTAGGATTAGTATGAAGGCTTTGAAAGGTGTATGGGCCAACCTTATACGATACAAAATCATGAATTGGTAGGATCTTAAGTTGTTTAAAAAAAGCCAGGGAATGTTGCCTTGGAGGGCTGGTACAGAATAGATCTTATAGCTTTTTTTTGGAGCTTGAGTAAAGGAAATTTATTCATTTTCCCAGTGTTTCCCAGTGTTCAGTGTACACTAGGGTGCAGTAGTTAAGATATGGGTGAATTAAAGTGAAATACACTAGTTTTAGTGATGATGTCGGGAGTGTAAGACTTAATTTGTGTAAGATGCCAGTACCTCGGAAGATAAGGTTTGCAATATAATTTATGTGAGAATTCTAGTAGAGGTGACTATCGATTGATAAACCTAAAAATTTGGTAGAAAATACTTCCGATATACGTACGCCATTCATATTAAAAGGATGGTCATCTTCACACTGTTTTTGATGGAGTCGGAAAATCATGAAGTGTGTCTTATCTAAGTTTAAGGATAGTCTGTTGCGATTCAACCAACCCATAATTTTATTTAGTTCCGAATTTAAGATATCTTTGAGAATTTCTATGTTCTTTCCTGAAAGGTGGAGCGTGTGTCATCAGCAAACAAGGTTCATTTTCAGAACAGTAGAGGCCACTGGCAAGTCATTAATATAAAGTAAAAAAGAGAAGAGGTCCCAGTATCGAGCCTTGTGGTACACCACAGGTAATCTTTTCAGTGGAAGAGCAGACACCAGAACAGTCCACATATTGTTTTCTGTCAGATAAGTAATTGGCGAACCAAGTATGGGGAGTGCCGCGGATGCCATGATGGTACAGTTTGTCAAAAAGGATTCCATGATTGTGCAGTTTGTCTAGAAGGATTCCATGATTGTGCAGTTTGTCTAGAAGGATTCCATGATTGACAGTGTCGAAAGTTTTTTTAAGGTCGATGAAGACAGCAATAGTTAAAAGGTTGCTTTTAAATGCAGAAGTGATATCTTGTGTGAAAGTTAATGTGGCCATATCAGTGGACTTTCCAACACGGAAGCGGAACTGATGATCACTAAGGGTACTGTTGGAGGTGAGGTAAGAGTACAGTCTTCTATAGACCACTCTTTCGAAAATTTAAGAAAAGGCAGGCAGTATCGAGATAGGTCTGTAACTGCTAATGTCAAGCTTTTCGCCGGTTTTGTGAACAGGTATAATTCGAGCAGCTTTCAATTCAGATGGGAAAAGGCATTGTTCTAAAGATAGGTTAATAATGGAAGCTAAGGCAGGAGCAATTTTATCAGTCACATCTTTTACAATATTACTTGAGATGCCATCACTCCCAACAGAGGATGTACAGGATAGATTTTTGATAATTTGAAAACCTCGTGAGAAGTCGTTGGGGTAAAAAAAAGTGAGTTGGTGGGTGGCTTACAGGGTTTGTCAAGTCTAACATCGTTAACAGTGGGTATGTCTTTTTCAAGGTTAGGGCCAACCGTGACAAAGTAGTGATTAAAAGCAGTAGCAATATCCAGCGAGTTGTTCAGCATATTGCCCATATGTTTTAGAGCCTTGGGGGAAGTTTTTCTTTTCTTATTTCCCATTAAGGAGTTCAAAACAGCCCATGTCCGTTTAGCATCATTGGCAGCCAGCACAAGCTCGCTTTTAATGTAGTTATTTTTTGCGGCCTTAACAACTTTTACATGAATTTTATTGTAATCTTTATAGGCCTGTTCATTACGAGCTGATGGGAAACGAAGAAACGTTCGATAAAGTTCGGCTTTTCTGGTGCAGGAGATGATGATGCCTGTAGTTATCCAGGGGTTGTTTTTCTGTTTATTTGATATGCGAACTGGTCTTAAGGGGAAGTGTTTGTTATACAAGTTCAGAACTGGACTTTTTTTTTTTTGAATTGAATCTGCATTATAAGATCAGTCGAGCAAGAGCAATAAGAGAATGTGTGAATAGCTGGACTTTTTTTGGAATTGGACCTGCATTATAAGATCGGAGTGAGCAAAAGCAATAAGATTTGGGATCGAGCAAGAGCAATAAGAGAATGAGTGAATTTTTTTTGGAATTGAATATGCATTATAAGATCAGATCGAGCAAGAGCAATAAGAGAACTAAATACAGATGCAAACCTATTTACGTTGCCTTTTGGACTTATATGTCAGACTGCCTGAGCGGGGAATCGAACCCAGGACCTTTGAAACCAAAGGCCGAGGTCCTACCGCTGAGCCGTACTTACACGACCAAAAGGAAACACCCATAGGCAGCATTTAACACGTGCATATATACAATCAACAAACACTTTCCAATCGTCACTGGAGGGACGCTTATTTGCCTCGCCACACTCCAAGTGAAACGAATGGAACACTTAAACGTGAAATGATGAAATGATTTCTTGCCTTTGGCTTTTCCGTCTTTAATATTATTTCACTTTTAAGTGTTCCATTCGTTTCACTTGGAGTATGGCGCGGCAAATAAGCGCCCCTCCAGTGGCGATTGGAAAGTGTTTGTATATATGTATATATGCACGTGTTAAATGCTGCCTATGGACGTTTCCTTTTGGCCGTGTCAGTATGGCTCAGCGGTAGGACCTCGGCCTTTGGTTTCAAAGGTCCTGGGTTCGTTAGTTTTATTTTGAATTCATTGAGGGCCGTAGGTCGCACGAGACGGATGGATTGTGACTCTCTTCACAGTCAGTAAAATATACTAAATTTCGACGAGACACACACTAGTTCTTACCATGCCACATTGCCAAACTCATATCTTAAGTGTTTGTGAGACGTTTGAAGAGAAAACGTTTGGCTTATTAACGAAAACAGCTATCTACAATAGACAATAGACAACACGTTTCCCGCCATCAGCTTTGTATAGCTTTAGGAATTATTCGAAAGCTTTCTCCTGTGTTGTGACTGTAGTGCAGCGGTAGTGTCAGTGCCTGCAGTGCCAGAGTTCCCTAGTTCGAATCACGTAGCTTGCATATTTTTTTTTCTTTCTTTAACTTATCGTTTATTTTTTTTAAGCCTTTCTTTTAGTCTTGCGATGGCCATCAACTCCTATTTTTTAACCAATTTAATATTTTTTTTTACATTTTTAAGAATGTGGTCACTTTGGTGACATTTTATTTCCGGCCTACCGTACTTTGGGTGTATTCTGAAGTGAGTTAAAAAAAAAGCAATCTATCATTTGGTATAGGTTAGCTGTGCCCTACTCCCCCACCCCCTCAACCCACACAGGAGCCACCAATGTGGACACTCTAGAATTACCTGTGTAATAGGGTCAAGTAAGTAATGCGCCAACAGAAAGGCTTAACAAGAACAATAAAATTCCTTTCATTTTTAGCTCCTTTCCGAAATTTCGCAATGCGGTTGGCCCCAATTTACGAAGTATCCATTCATCTGAAAAACTTCAAATTTTAAATATAGAACATTTAAGCATTAAGGAAGGAGGGTTTTAAATGATTTTTCTCTAGGTTAGTAAAATTCGGGAAATCAATCAGTTGAAAATAAGCAATTAGCATTGAATCTAATAGACATCTGGCTTATTAGCGCACGTTTCTGTTAGTAGTTCTTTGGCAGAACATAAACAAAAAACTAATTCACCCTGCTTAGTCAAAAAATTCGTAAGTCTGTTAAATGGCTTTGCAAAGGAAGGTTTTTGTTTTTGTGGCTAGGGCAAACAGATCCTCGGGTGTTGGTTCACAGATTATTAATAAAGTACAACATTTGACTTTCGACCTCATTTGACCCAAATAAAGGTCAAAAAGGTAAAAAATTACAAATTTTTCCACGAATTTTACTAAATTATTAAATTTTTATGGTATCTCATCATGTTTGGTATCAAACGAATGGTGTCGGTCCGCAGACAATTAATTAATTATAATATATGACCTTTGACCCCATTTGACCTTAATACAGGTAAATAGAAGGTAAAAATTTAAAGTTTTTGTTCCAAATTTAACAGAACTAGTGAATATTTACTACGCTATCTTGTATAGTATCAAATGAAAGCTGTTGACCTGTGGACCATTATAAATTGACCTTTGACCTTATTTGACCCACTTTACTGACGACTTTTAAACAATCTCAAGGAATAACTTATCATATGTTATAGGTAATGGCAAAAACAGACATTGGCTTATATATACCAGCAAAGCAATTGTAGATGCATAGAATCGATTTGCAAAATGTTCTATTACGACCAGGAGAGCTATACATCTTAATGGTAGTTCTTCAAGCAGTAGGATCTTATATTGAAAACAGTGGTGTTGACAACAGTTTGGTAGAGGGAGAATTACATAGTCACCAGACAGTACAAAAAATATTGCAAGGAAACAGCGTCAGAAGAGCTATCCAAGCTCAACTAACCGTATTAGAGGTTCTCTCTACATGTTCTGTTTCATGCATTTTCAAAAAAGTATCCATGTATCAAAATATGCGTTGAAGATAAAGCTATTCGTTTAAATAAAGCATGTGAGGAAAGAGATGTGAAAAAAATTGCACTTATTTACAAAGAAGTATCCAATATTTTAAAGACAGAATATGTGATTAAAGCTTTTTAAGAATTCGAAGCTGCTGATGCCACTAATCCAATCTTATAGTTGCGCTTTTGCAATTCATGCAGATGGTGGTTGGTCTTTGGGATTTTACTAGAAATGTGCGATCTGGGATTTGCACCTTACTACACTTAAGGAACTGGCAATGTATTTCTTTGCCCATGACAAATGACACTACACAAGAATCTTTGCAATTTATTTAGCCGAGATGAATGATTTAAGGGAAAATGCTCCAGAGATACTTGCTGAATTTGAAACAGGCAATGGAAAGTGAACAAGACCATGGTGCCGTTTTATTAACACTGGCGATAGCCAGTGTTAGTAAGGGTCGACCTAGGTTCTCTGTGTTAAACTTTCAACTTTGAGAGCTTATAACTCCGTCAAAATTTAAAAAATTTAAACCAAATTTGGAATCTAGCCTTGACTAGTCAAGGCCTGTCTACAGTCCAAAATTTGTGAAATTCAGTACAACCAAACCCGAGATACAGAGAGGGGCCAAATAGACAACTTCTTGTTCTGCTTGTTGTTGTTGTTGTTCTGGGGATACTTTCGTCTGTCCTCTCTACAGGTCAAACTATTTGTCCTGTAAAGCTGGTTCTTAGCTCATTTTACAGGTATTGCTCCGTAGATGTGCCCTTTCCATAAGGCCTTTTCTATTTGGTCAAGTGGTTCAGGTGTTTCGGAGCTCTAAACGACCAGATTGATTGTTTTTCATTGTTTTAAACATTGTTATTATGCAACAATGCCATTTAGCAAACGCCAGCTGCAAGACATAGACTGAAGATTAAAGGATTTGTTTCTATTGTTAACACTTGCGACAGCCAGGTTAGTAAGGGCCATAGCAATTTACGGGGCTTAAAGGCGGCGCAACAAAACAAACAACAAATTAATTATAAAGGTGTCACACATACCCCACCCCTCATCCACCACCGCACCTATTTATTACAATTCTCAAAGTAACACGGATTAATAAACAAAAACGTATCGTTAAAAATTAAAAGTAAGGGTCTAAAAGTCAAAACCTGTAAGGAACACGGACAAGCTTTGACTGTAAGGGTCTAGGTGTCAAATTTGGCCAGTAAGACACTGCTAAGCATTAGACCCTTACTACCCGGTTTTTGAGGAACAGCTGTCCGAGATCGTCCTATAAAGACCCATGAGATGATCCAATGATAGGGGGCGTGGGTTTCCTACATTGCTTTAGGTTGACATTTTTCCGGTTTGGTAACATGGCAGCGATTCCAAGCAAGACAACCTGCTACAAGCGTAAGCGTAGTTCAGTAAGCCACCTTTATGCACTTACGTTTGATCGAAGTGAAACGGAGAGATTAACGTGCTATGCAAGTGATCTGGGGGCGAACTGGGTAGCCGGTTCGAATCCGGGTCATGCCACTTCGATTTAACGTAAGTGCATAAAGGTGGCTTACTGAACTACGTTACTTATGATTTTCGCTGTTGGGTAATTTCCAATTTTCCTTACTAAGTCATTAACATGATCACCGGGTAGTAAGGGTCTAATGCTTAGCAGTGTCTTACTGGCCAAATTTGACACCTAGACCCTTACAGTCAAAGCTTGTCCGTGTTCCTTACAGGTTTTGACTTTTAGACCCTTACTTTTAATTTTTAACGATACGTTTTTGTTTATTAATAGTATTGGAGGCGACCACGCATTGGAGCACATCAACCGAAGCATGAAAGTGTTGGAGATATTCGTGGTATACCCTTAATCCCGGTGCATGTGGAAGATCTTTTCTTGTAGCACCTGAAATGACAAGGTTGACAAGTAAAGCACAGGACGTGGCCGTTGTAAATAGGTCAAGAAATCTAAAGCATCACGAGTTAAACCTATAGCAACTTTACAAACAATCAATGACAGCACACTGAATTTCATATCTATTTCACGGAGTTATTAAATCCGTTTGAAGATGACACAGGACAGAATGATGCTCAACCTTGTTACAAAGACATTAATGACAGAGGACATCAAAGTCGTTGTACTTATAATAAATGAAGTAGGACAAAAACTATATCTACAGTTCCTCGAACGAAAGAGTAGCCTACATCAGACTTCGGTGAATATATGGGACAAAATGACTAACATTACTTCAAAAAAACTTCAAATGTGGAAAGATTTACACAAGAAAGTTGAAGTGAAATTAAAAGATTCAACAGTGAAATTAAAAGAAAGTAGCACATTACTGGTTTGAATGTTGGTAGTGGCACGATCTCGTCCATGAATAAATCTAAAGCTATCAATTGTCTCCCACAAATTTTCATTGTTCCCAAAGATCGTACTTTGCCGTAGGTGGCTCGATACAGAATTGCTCAAACAAAAGTGCACTTTCGATAATTCTTGAAGAAAAGCCACAAGAAATAAGTGCATCTGTTAGTAAAGACCTAGATAAAAAAAAACCTTATAACGTTGCATGGCAGAATTGAAGTTCTTCCGTAAAGAACCTCATGTTCTGACATGTGCCCAAGTTTCCACTTCTTTTATGATTGTATTAATCGAAAGTATGTAACATACAATGAAATTCATGTTGTTTTTTACCGATATGATGTATCGAAGTCCTTGAAGATTGCAACAAGAGAAAGTCTGATGGACTTTCTTCGAGGAACTGTACGTACAGTTTTTGTCCTACTTAATTTCTTCTAAGTACATCGACTTTGATGCCCACAGTCATTGTATCAAGGTTGAGTAGCCGTCCTGTGTTGACTTCAAACTGATTTATAACTCCTTCAAATAGTTATGAAGCTTCATTATACTGTCATTGATTGTTTTGCTAGGTTCAACTCGTGAAGGTTTTTCTTGATGTATTTACATCAGTCATTTGTCCTGTGCTTGGCTGGCCAACCTTGCCATTTCAGGTGCTATAAGAAAGAATCTTGCATATGCACAGGGATGTAAGGTTATACCGCGAATACCTTCAGATACTTTAATGCTTCGGTTGATGTGCTCCAATGCGTGGTCGCCACCAATACTACAAAACGGCACCATGGTCTTGTTCACTTTCCAATTGCATTTTTCAAATTCAGCAAGTATCTCTGGAGCATTTTCTCCTAAACAATTCATCTCAGCTAAATAAATTGCAAGGATTCTTGTTGTCATGGCAAAGAAATGCTTTGCCAGTTTCTTAAGCGAAGTAAGGTGCAAATCCCAGATCGCACACTTCTAGTAAAATGCCAAAGATCACACACCATCTGCTTGAATTGCAAAAGCGCAACTGAGATTGGATTACTGGCATCAGCAGCTTCGAATTCTTAAAAAGCTTTAATCACATATTCTGTCTTTAAAATATTGAACACTTCTTTGTAAATAACTGGAATGTTTTTCACATCTCTTTCCGCACATGCCTTATTTAAATGAATAGCTTTATCTTCAACGCATGCTTTGATACATGGATACTTTTTCGAAAATGCATGAAATAGAACATGCAGAGAGAACCTCTTAAACGGTTAGTTGAGCTTGGATAGCTCTTCTGACGCTGTTTCCTTGCAATATTTTTTGTACTGTCTGGTGACTATATAATTCTCCCTCTACCAAACTGTTGGCAACACCACTGTTTTCAATATAAGATCCTACTGCTTGAAGAACTGCCATTAAGATGTATAGCTCTCCTGGTCGTAATAGAACATCTTGCAAATCGCTTCTATGCATCTACAATTGCTTTGCTGGTATATATAAGCCAATGACTGTTTTGCCATTACCTATAACATTTGATAAGTGATTCCTTGAGATTGTTTAAAAGTCGTCAATAAAGTGGGTCAAATGAGGTCAAAGGTCTATTTATAATGGTCCACAGGTCAACAGCTTTCATTTGATACTATACAAGATAGCATAGTAAATATTCACTAGTTCCGTTAAATTTGGGACAAAAACTTAAAATTTTTACCTTCTATTTACCTGTATTAAGGTCAAATGGGGTCAAAGGTCAACTATTATAATTAATTAATGGTCTGCGGACCGACACCATTCGTTTGATACCAAACATGGTAAGATACCATAAAAATTTAATAATTTAGTCAAATTCGTGGAAAAATTTGTAATTTTTGACCTTTATTTGGATCAAATGAGGTCGAAGGTCAAACGTTGTACTTTATTAATAATCTGTGAACCGACACCTTTAATTTGATACAAAACATGATGGGGGTTCACTAATTTTGCTTCTGAGTCTTATCTTAAGCAAGGGTACATATTCCCCCCACACCCCCCCTCCTGCTAAAAATGCAGGGTTGACTCCAAAGATTTTTTTGAAAGCCTGTGGCCATACTTACACTTTGCCATAGGTGGCATGTTTCTCCCACGAAGATTGCACGGAATCCAAATTTCTGACCGCTTGGCCCTGGACTATAGGTGTTGTAATGTCTTTCGGGAATTTGTGAGCAATTAAACCATCTTCCCTTCTTCTTTTACCTGACTAGTTTGTCACATAAGGTTTGTAACGTTTTCGAATATAGCTTATTTTTCAGTTTTAAAGCAAAAATGCAAAGTGCAAAATGCAGTGCAAAAGTGTGCAAAAGCAAATTCCAAGTCTAAGTCGAGTAAAGTGTTCCCGATAATCGTGGCACGAAGGTGACTAACAGTCCCGTTCGAAATTGACGCGCGAAAAGCAGCGCGTTTCTGTTGTTACGGTAGTTTTTTTTTATATTGTTACAATCTCGTGGATCACGTTTCGGAATGAATCCCTCTTTGCATGGTGCAAGGCGAGAATATTCATTCTTTGCACGGAAAGAATAAAAAAAAAAA
>JAHWFP010221331.1:0-15456 GCA_023313725.1 Lithobius niger
GGGGGGGGGGGGGTTAGCGTAGGACAGCTGGGCAGAGTTAGGTTCTCTTTGCATGGCTTCGCAGTCCGACGGGCCGTTTTGTTTTGTGAACCCCCGCTGGCAAGGAACTCATTAAAATGTTTTATTAGGGTTGGGGCCCGGATGTTGTTTGCTAAACGGCCGCCGAGTTTGATTTGGAAAGGGCGGGTAGGACGCAGTAATCATTGCTTTTTTTTTCTAATTGTAGGATGGTTGGTTGAGAGGCAGGATGGCAATTGGGAAAGGACCCTGCTGTAGACGTTGCAGAAAAAGTCCGCTCGCGCTCACAGAACAATTTATTCGAAAACTGCACGATTTCAATTCAAATTAAAACCAAAATGTAATGAACACAGGAGGCTTATTCTTTTTCCTGCAAAGTTAAGGGGGTGATGAGTTAAAATTCTAGTTGTTGGATTCAACCAAAGACCGGACAGAAAAACTTAGGGGGACACAAAATGTGCAGACATGACGCAACCTGACTATTCAATTTTAAAATGAAAACAAAAGCACATAAAAGGTGGTAACGACTCGTCATACGTTCTACATAGAATAACCAACGACTTCGGCTGATAGCTGCAGGAATTCAAGAGACTTTGTAAACTGCTTATGAAAACCACATATGGTTCGAGTGCGAGTCGTGGATATAAGTATTCGTTGAATCAAAGTGACTCGTCCTCGCTCGCGCATCGCACGGAAACAGAGTACTATATACATAATATAATGAAAGGGGTGGACCCTGCCAGAAGGCATATCGTAGCACAATCCGGTTTTTTTTTTTTATAATCACTATTATGATCACTGGAATTCGCGCTGAACGTCTTTATTGTTAACTTGTCTCACGTTCGAAGTCATTATTTTGTACCACTACGTTGTCCCAGAGCGATCTGAGAAGTTTTTTCAGTTTTTGCATCTCAGTCAACTTCCGGTAATGGCCGGAGCTTTTACCTCGATGCTAAAACGCTTTTCAGATCGATCTGGACGACAACGTAGTGGTACAAATAACGACTTCGAACGTGAGACAAGTGTTATCAATAAAGAGGTTTCAGCGCGAGTTCCAGTGATGAGAATAGCGCGTAAGTGTAAAATTTAATAAAGCTCAATACAGGTATGGATTGATCTATACGCTATGACTTCCGGCTGGTTTCACCCCCTTTCACTGTACTGTATGTATAGAACTCCTGTAGCCATGCGGAGCGCGTGCAATGACTAGTCCCTGTGGGTTGAATAATTATGTCCATCAATGGACTTCATCATTAATTCAAAACGTAACGCATGGTTTTTAGGTTTCCTTTTATGTCATAAGTCGTTAGTTGTACATTCATTTCATAATAATCCCCCTGACCAAAGATTAATGTCTGATTAATGGTGTCTGAATCTGATTAATTTTGATAGCTGAAAGTCAAAATGCCCGATACCCTTTGCCACAATTTATTGATTTACGCACTTAATCCGCAAATAGGGAATAGGGGTGACTCTGTGTACCGTATCTATAAAACACTCATAAGATATACGAGAAGTCTACGTTAGACTCAATAAAGCCCCAATAAAATCATTAAACTCGAAAAACACAACCGGTAAAACCCGTAAAATTAACAAAATCCATGCGGGTTGGGGTTTTTTTTAACCCTGAGAAGACTTTTAAAATAAAAAAATATAAAAAATCTCGCTGCAGCGCAATATCCTACAAACGTGTGTATCGAACCCCCTAGTCCGTACGCCTCCATTGACACAACAATGGTAACAACAAGAACAGCGAATAAACGACAAAAGAGCTCTTGCACACATACTAAAAACCAGTTATGACAATGCGCACGAAGTTGCTGAGTCATTAAATGTTTTCATTAAATGAAAACGTTTAGCGACCCTCAGCAATTTCGCGCACATTGTCATAACTGGCATTGTGGTAACGGGTTGTCATCAGAAGTAGTTGACGTTTCATGGATTTATTGGGAAAGGTGTAACAACCTGCCTTGCGGCAAGGATGCTACTTAATTATAGTGTGCGCTGCGTATCTTGAGTCCTGCACCTATTTTGTGATCGGCTACGCTTCCTGGAAGGGGCGGCTTTGATCGACGGCCGCCATTGTTATTGTAACCATCTTGGATATCAACAAGGCACTCTGCTGCCAAAAAGGGCACAAGGGCACAAGGCACTCTGCTGCCACTCTGCTGCCACTAAAAAATGTTTTATTTTGCCATGGGTCATTCATACTTACAGTATTCTGTTACATGCTGGGGTGGAACGTATATGAACGCTGTTGCTCCAGTTATCATGCTTCAAAAAAAGATCGTCAGAGTAATGACTTTCAAAAAACAAAATGAACATTCGCTACCTATTTTTCAGCAGCTAGGCATTCTGCCAGTTCGCCATTTATATGCGTATCGAGTTATAATTCGTTTTCGGAAGAATAATACTCATGCTACAACTCGTTTACTAACGAACTACCACACTAGGAGTGAATCGAACAACTACGTTATCCAGCCTAAAGTAAATAAAGAAAGATTACATAAATGCAGCTATTTCCTTGGCAGCAAGCTATACAATAGCATACCAAACAACTTAACAGAAATTGTTGATGTTTATCCATTCCAAAAATCCTTGTATAAATGGCTACTGGGCTTAACAACTGAGTCTATAGAAATAAGTCTTTCGCAATAAATATGTCTTACCTTGTCAATCTATTACCTTCCCATTATTTTATAATTCGTTTTATGTTTATAGTAAAATAATTCTATTATTAATTACATGTTGTAACTAAAGTTTTGCAGCGACTTTTTCTTTTTATACAATGTTTTGTTTTATAATTTCTTGTATGGTACCTTACATGCCACACACGGGCATCAGCTCTTGTGGGATGTGGGCACATACCGTATTGTTATACTGCAATTGTTTATTGTAATAAACTTACTTACTTATTTACATACAATCGATTATTTGTGTTCATTCTGGAGCGAACTCAAGATGGGCTGCAGACACTGTAGAAGGTTTAAAGGTAAAGAATAGTAGATGACAATTCCTAGAAAGGACAGCCTATGACTGTAAGCGGCAAGGCCGTTGTGTGACCTACACCTGAGAGCTTGGTGGTCGTGCATTGACTATTTGGAGTCTAGACGGCCAACAAACCATATGTAGGGCAGAGCTGTGTGTCGTAGGCTGGGTCTTCTTAGAACAGGTGATTTCATCCCTATTTTTAGACATTCCCTCATGGTTATTTTTAGCCATGATGTAATGTTGTCCGTATATAAAGCTATGAGATGTTGCGTTTGGGGCCGAAACCACAACAGGCCAAAGGAGATGACTTAGGAACCGGAGGTAAGGAGAAAACTAGAAGATAGACTACGTTTTACGGAATTCTATGTCGTTAGCCTGGCACCCAAAGTAGAGAAACCTTTCCAGTTCTCTTGTGGTAAATTCTTAATAGTGTTTAAGAAGAAGTACAGCTGGAATAGTATTTTAGTATTATTAAGCTTGAACTTTAAAGTGTAACGGGACTTTATTGTGTGTGCAGTGTATCTTGAGTCCTGCAAGTATTTTGTGAGCGGCTACGTCGTCCTGGATGGGATGGCTTTAATCGATGGCTGCCATTGTTTTTGTAACCATCTTGGATATCAACAAGGCACTCTGCTACTGAAAACGTACAATCGATTATCTGTGTTCGTTCTGCGGTTAAGTATCTTTACGAATGTTAATCAACGTTATGCTTGGCCTTAATTTCTGACGTCAAAGGAGATGATGGTAAGTGACATATTTGCTCACGCAGTTACGAAGAAGTAAGTGAGTGTGCTGCTACAGGAGGTAAAAACGCAGTGCACGTAAACTAGGGGTAAAACTATAGTACAAGCTTACAATTTTAACTACTGGGACAAAGGTCCCTCATGAGTAAAACTCGAGCTCGGGGCACAAACAAAAAAAGAAAATAACAATTGACGTTAAAGCAAAAGGTATTAAACTACAGAGAAGAGTATACAAAAAAAAAACAAAGCATAAAAAGTGACGAGGTGGTAAAAAAAAAAAAACAATTGCAGCGGGAATGCTCTTTTGTAAAAACAAGAACTATTTCATGGTAACAGTGAGACTGACAACTTTGCCCTTGCTTAGTACAACCCTGAACGAAGCTCCTTGTTAAATTTATGATAAAAACTAATTTCGTTCCGAATGCCAAGTGAAACCTGGACGCACACATTTGGGGCAACGTAGGAGAGAACTTCATGAGCAGGTCTTTGTTCTTGGAAAGATAACAATTTTTGTTCGTACTCAGCACGAGTATTATAAAGGCGCCCTGTTGGCGTAAATAATCTTTGATTTCGGTACAGGCAGATAATTTTATGTATCTAGACACACGCTAGTGTGTCGCCGCCAAGTAACAGTAAGTAGATCGTCCGATTGCAGACATCCGATTGTTAAAAAAAAATGATTGTTGATGAAAAAAAGGCGGCCGCACTAGCAGACTATGTCTTTTAACTGAAACCAACTTATACCTGATTTCAGCATACTGGTGTAAATTCCCCATGCGGTAGAAATCTTTGCAAATCGTTTTGAATCAGGTGTCTTATGTCCAGCAACGAAGAAAACGTCCAAACGAAAATGTGGGAACGTGTCCTTCATGGAGAAAAAGTGTCCTCAATAACGTTGAATTTGTGTTACTGGTGACTAGTAACTAGTCCGCAGGCTCCCATGTTAATTCTCATAGGGTATAACGACACATCTACAGCTGATTAGGGAAAGTTCCCAGATCTAAATTTCGGCAGACTGGTAAAGCGTCATATGGGGAAGTGCCTTTTTCTAAAATGGGGGATGCAGCTAGAAGCACGTGGCCCTGAAGTGGCTTGTAAGTGCAAAATTATTGTTGTAGCCATTGTTTGTATTGCCATCCAACAGTAGATTATAACATGCTTAAGTGTTACACGCTTATCTTTTCAGAACCTTTCTTTGTTGTTGCAAATAGGTGGTTCGCGGCCTCAATATCTTTAATTGCAAAGGTTTGGTCAGTTTTTTGTTACGGTACACGAATCCAAACTAAATTATCTGCCCCACGACGATAAAAGGGACAATTATGTGTTCGTGAACACCATGGTAACTAAGTGATTGAATGATTAACGTTAACCGAGGTAGGGCCAAGTGAGGAGGGATGTGCTGATTGAGTGAACGAAGCAAACGAAAATCAGCGTCAAACCGTGTCAATTTCGCTGACGTAACGGCTAATTGGGCAACGGCAAATGTGAAAATTATGAAGAGCAAATTTATAGACATAAAATTCCTCCAGACAGAAAAGATATAGGGACGATTAAACCGTCTGATCCGTCGTTCGTTCACAATCCTATGAAAGCTATGATATCCACCCAAAACCAAAACTGGTATAAGAGAAGCCAGCCACCAAGTTTCAAAAAAGGGTCAGCCTTGCAAAGTAGTGATATCATTCAACCAGGGAAAGGGCGCCAAGGTTAATCCTGTTAGCCAAGTTAATCGCACCTCATAATAGTTCGAAAGTTAAATGAAAACTTGAAGATTTCTACCGCCAGTGGCAATGTTCTAGTTTTCATTTAACTTTCGAACTATTAGTAGGTGCGATTAACTTGGCTAACAGGATTAACCTTGACGGCCTTTCCCTGGTTGAATGATATCACTACTTTGCAAGGCCTACCCTTTTTTGAAACTTGGCGGCTTCTCTTATACCAGTTTTGGGTGGATTATAAATACAACTCACAAGGAAGAATATTTAATTCTCGAAATAGTGGCATCGAGGGAGACCTATTACTGCAGTTGGTGAAAACCTTAACAGTAGTTTTTTTTTTTGCATAGAAAGAAGGACCAGCAAGTTAGTGAAGGGCATGCCTCTCCAACCAGATATGCCGTACTGCAGAACACTGTGGATTAAGGCATGGTATACATCAACCGCTGTTGTGTGAAGACACCCTACGCAGCAATATAAAACATGATAGACATTTTTTTAGTTTTTTAACTAAGCAATCGGTGCGAAAAGTCCACCTTAGGTGTCGGTCAAAACGTAACCCTAGATACTAGTGTTGTACGACCTAGTCATTTTGGGACAAGTGCAGATACAATTACGGTAACATGCTTTCGCGTGCTTTCACGTCTGCAATGTTCAAACTACATAAGAGCTTTTCTTCACACTACGAACCATGCGATTATTATCAAACCAGTTTCTAATGCCACAACGACGAAGATTAAGTTGGTTAATAGAACATCAGTTATCGCCATTGTCCAAGAGAGCATTATCATCCACAAAAAGCAACTAGAGATCCATTAATATCAAAATTGCAAAAGTCGTTGACGTATAACAGGAAAAGAACAGGTCCAAATACAGAGCCGTATCGGTACTCCATAATTTCTCTGAGATTACTACACGTGCTAGAGATACGAACAAGTTGAGTTCCATTTTTTAAGTAACTTACATGAAGAGGTGTGCCTCGGATGCACGTTTTTTTTTTGATAAGGGTATGTAGAGGTGAACTATGCCGAAAGCTTTTTTTTTTGGATATCGAAAGTGCTAGAGAACATTTTCCCCTCATCCAGTGATTTTGTAACGACGCGGGTGACCTCAACTAAAATATCTTCAGTGCTAAGACCATTCTGAAAACCGTACTGATTTTTATACCGTATAGTATCTGAAACTTGTTAATGTAGCTGAAAAAAATCTTGACTTCACGAATTCTTCAATCACTTTCGAGAAGACTTAAAAATCTTGCTTACTGCCAGATTTTAAAACAGAAACCAACTGCTTTTTAGAAGGACTGGACAAAGGACACTTGAAATATTTGTCAGTAATATTGTTGTTATGAGATTATTAATTGGGACGTTATTGGAAGAGGAGATTATTAATTAAAGATGAAACGTCAGATGTTCTTACAGAAAACATAAAAAAAAACGATTCAGGTCTTAAAGTAGCAACAGTAATTCTTTCATTTGCGATAACACGACTGCCTGCTTAACAAGCCATGTTTTCACCAAGAATTTTGTCATTGACTGTTACAAAAAAGGCAAGAAAAATGTTTGTGAAGTGAAGGCTTCAGGCGAGTCTTGAATTCTGCAACTTTATCGTTCGTTTTGATGATTTCATTTAGTTTGTGTGACTGTTTTCTACCAGGTATATTTCGATGAAAAGGTTTCATTGTTTCCGAGGACCTCCTTTCACTTGAGCGAATTGGAACTTTACAGCAATCATCTTTGGCTAATCTGTTATCCTGCGTCAATGATCAATCTTGTTTCAACTCTTCATGTTTTGTGCTTCCTGTAAGTGTATATGTTTCCTTTTTTTTATGGAACGTTAGCAGATCATTAGTCATACATGGTTGGCGGCAGATGATTTTTGTTATCTCAAGTGGCTTCATTAATTTCACTTTGTGGTATTTGATTTAGGCAATCAAAGCTGACATGCACATTTTCCATGTTAACAACTCGACTCCCAAGCAACAGATACAAGTTAACCCATGAAGAGTTGAAATCAGTCGGATAGGTATTGTAGGCAGGTAGGTATTATCGTCGATTAAGTCAATATTTCAGTATTATGTTTAACTAAAACAGCCTTGGCACTATGGTCCTACACATCTGTGGTTACTTCATGCCGACATGCTTGATTTATACCGCAAGGCAAAGCAGCTCCTTCAGAACAGTCCAAAGATCAACGTACCTGGTGCGACTGAAAGAAAGTGACAAAAACCGGCAAGCATGTTTGAAAACTAGTGCATTAATCGCCGCAGGAAAAAAATTACTGGTAACTTTGGAACTTTTAGGAATACTGATGTTTGAAGATTACAATAAACACCTTACCAACACACTTGGTTATCAAAATCATTTTCCTGTTTTATGTATCATTTGGGTTTAGAAAGCCCAGGTATGAAATGTGAACGAAGCTTTTAGAAAATTGTGACCTTAATTTGAAAATGCTACAAAAATGCAAGAATTTCCAAGATTTTCATTAACACTATGGAAATACTCCAATTTATTTATTTCCTTACACGAATAAAGGGCCGATTCTATTTTTTTCTTTTAAATCCATCCATTAACATACTTTCGTTTAAACAGTGACACAAACAAAAATTGAAACAGATTAACCTACAGTGCAAAATGTTTAACACCCTTTCAAAGCATTAATGGATCACATTGCATTCCGCATTGTTGATCTTCTTGGAACACCTTACATTCTGCATTGTTTGGTACATTAAACGATACATTAAACTGCGATACATTAAATTTCAATACATCCAATTGCGATGCATTTTAAAAACTCTACATTTTTGGATGTATTTCAAATGCGTCGTACTCCACATTGGTGAGTGAGTCTTCACGGACAGTTTTAAACTCTACATTTACGATCGGAAGCACATTACATTCTGTGTATCTGAATCATTCTAGAACATACTGCACTCCAAATAATTTCTTGGATTACTTCACTCTGCAATGTGAGCCTTCATGGATCACTTAATGCTCTGCGATAACGACTGGCTGAAACACATTACTTCCTGCATTGTTGAATTTGCTTACAGCATGTTGCACACTCTTAATGAACCTATTTTGACCGCATTGTGGCCTGTATGTTTTCCAGCGAACCCATTGTACTCTGCACTCTTGATCTGTTTTGAACACGTTGCACTCGGCATCGTTGAATCCATTTTGACAGCACTCTGCATTCTTGGCACTACTCTGAACACATTGTACTAAACACAGGCCAATATCACATAACATGTTGCACTTCGCATCGTTGAATCTGCTTCACACTCACTACACTTCACATTTTTTAAACTTAATTCGAACGCATTAAAGTGCTCCATATTGGGGAGTCTTCCATGATCACACTGCCCGATACATTGTTGGTAGTTTCAACACAATACATACACATTGTTGAATTCCTTGTATCACGTTTTAGTTCACACTGGTGAGACTTCATGGGACCAAATTACATGTGAAGTTATGAAATATGTTAAGAATCTGCTTCACACTCACTACACTTCACATTTTTTAACCTAATTCGAAAGCATATACTCCACATTAGTGTTCTTTAATGTTACGTTGCCCTAGTATTGTTGGAATGGTAGTTTTCAACACAATACATTCCATATTGTTGAATTTACTTGCATCACATTTTGCTCACAGCAGTGAAACTTCATGGGGCCAACTACATGCTGAGCAACAATCGTCATGCACCCACATTACATTCTAACTGTTGACTCTGTTTGTGACACTGTGCTCCACAATGGTGAGTGACCACATTATATTCCACGTTGCTGAATCTCTATTAAGAACATATTCTACAATGGTGAGTCTTCGTAGGACATTATATTCCACATTGTTGAACCGACATGAAACACATTTTCCACCACAGTGGTAAGTTATATGACCACATTACATTCCAATTGGTCAATCTGCTTGTAACACACAGTAATCCACAATGGTGAGTCTTCCTGTGGCCATATTGCGTTCCATATTGTTGATCCTGCTTGTAGTCCACAATGGTAAGTATTCGTAAGGCCACGTCATATTCCATGTTGCTGAATCTGCTTGTAACACATAGCACTCCACAGTGATAAGTCTTCATGGGACCACATTACACACACATTATTGAGTATCCTATAGGAGCACATTGTACTCCACAGTGGTGAGTCTTCATGGGACCACTTACATTCTGCACTGTTGCTGTTAGGAATACAATGTATTCTGCAGTGTTTAATTACTTATAACACACTGAAGTTCACATTCTTGAAACTGCTTATAAGTCAAGTCTTCATGGAACATAGCACTCATCAGGGTTGGAAATAATCATGATTATTTTAAAATAATCGAACTAATCGGATTATTTTGATTATAATCAAGATTATTTGACTGATCAAGACTGATTATCTGACTGATAAAGATTATTTTGAATATAATCAGATTTTAATACCATGTAAGATTACAACACTAATTATGACATAGTTAAAGTTGCTAGAGTTTGCACTATTTCTTGCTCAGCAGTTGCTACTGCTAAAATGTCATTACCTATAGATCTTGTTAAGTTTTAAAGTTTAAAAGGTGGTTACGACGTGTAAATTGCAATACCACGCACCATTGCAATACCATTGCAATACACACACACCGTAGTAACTATTGTTAAAATAATGGCACATTCCTCACACATGAGCTGATTAAATGAACACAGTCACATCAGCTGCTGTTGCCAATTGCCACTTAGAAGTATTCGTTTTTTCCTGGATGTAAGGGTTTGAATGTTGACATTAATTTCCTACTTAGGTTGTTCCTAATCGGTTGCGTATTTTTGTATGGATCGGGCCAAAAAAGTAGAAGACATATTTTCCTGACAGCGGAAATTTCAACAGCAGTGTAATTTATTTTGGGTTGTTTAAGTTCTTTTGTACTTGTATAAAAACAGTTTTGTGTCAACCTGGTCCTTGATTATAATCAGCTGAATTTCAGTTTTAATCAAGTGATTACAATCGTGATTATACTCAATGATTATAATCACTTGATTATAATCGTAACAACCCTGGCACTCATGGAACATACATTCACATTCTTGGATCTGTTAAGAATAAACTGGAACGGGCTAAAGTCAAATCGATGTTATGCTCCAGTAAACTCTACTTGAAACGCCTTGCATTGTTCAGTTTACGTGGAACTAAATTCCCCACGAAACCGTGTAATACTCCCTAATGTGAAGTTCCATACACTGTGTTACGCTCTATATTACTCAGTTTCTTAGAAAAAAATTGCACTCCTAAGTGGGGCGCCGGACGAAAGTCTAATTGGAAAACCGTCTAACGGCCTAATTGTCTAATATCTGCCTAAGTACAAAATCTGGAAAAACATCTAAACAGAATATCGTATAATGGAAAATCATCTAAACGGTACATCGTACAATGGTTAATCATAAATGGATAAACGTCTAACTGGATAATAAATTAGCTGCGGTTTCTGATGTTATATGTATAGCCGCAGCGAGCGCGAGTGAGGCACGGACATTAGACGATTTTCCATTATACGAATTTCGTGTAAGACGATTTTCCGTTATACTGTTTTACTGCATCCGCTTCTTCCACTTTACGATTTTCCAGTTAGACGATTATATAACCCTCGCCCCCTCTTAAGTGAAACAACTTAGAATACATTTCATACAAATAACTCGATTTGGATAATTGGAGACTGCGTATCGCTTTGGAACCCACTCCAATCCGTTTTGCGGAATCGACTTGCGGTTCATTGCCTAAACAGGCAGCCAAAGATTCCGGAAACCATTATTCCACATTCTTGAATATTGGAAGTTAGATTCAGTTAATGATCCAATTAGACTTTCGTGCCTTCTAATGTCAGTTAATGACAAATCTCCTGTCAGTTTCCTATCACTACAGTAATAAAACTTTACAAGTCATTTATTATTATTATTATGCTGGAAAGCACGAGACTCCAAAATCTACAATTTATCTCTTGTTGAGTGACTAAAAAGATGCCCTACATGTTCTGGAAGTAATCATCGCTTGGCAGTGATGGCAACAAGTCAGCACAGTTAGAACTCCCGATGTAAACTTTATGCTTGTTTAGATTGTGAACTAGCTGGCTCTTTTCCGAGTAAGTGTTTTTTTTTTATTCTTTAGAACTAAAAAAAAAAACACTTCAAGAAGAAGGCACTTTACGAAGAATGGCTTTGGGATAGCCCCACAAACGATGACGTCAATACTAGCATGGGCTACGAATTGGTTACCAGGTTCAATCCCAACATCAGCATCATTATCTGTGTGGTACTGGGTCGATTAAGTTTCCTGTATTTAATTGATGACTTTTGAAAAATGATAAAATTTAGTGACTTTTGATGACAGGTGAAATTTTATAAATTACCAGTACTGCATGGCGGGATAACAACAATGTTGTGGCGGTACAACGATAGGTTTTGATGAAACTTTTGATGACTGATGAAATTTTGTAAACTCCCAGCATAATCTGGCAGTACGGCAATGATTTTACGGTCGGGCAGCAATAAGTTTTGACGAAACTTTTGATGACTGATGCAATTGTATAAATTACCAGTATTACTCGGCAGTACAGTAATAATTTTTCAGTAGTCAGCAATAAATGACTTTTGATGACTTTTGATGACTGATGAAATTTTATAAATTACCAGCATAGCCCGACAGTAACAGCAATAATTTTGCGTCATGTATGGCAAAGATGGGACAAGTAACACGGTTCGACCTTTTTTCCCCTACCAAATCGTCACCGTTATGCAGGATGTAATCTAAAGCAACTGCAGTAAGTTGTGTCTTGGTTTTGTAAAGAACTCTCACTGTGCTCTCAGTGTAACGGTTTCTACTCCTCTCTATCCGGTTTAATAAAGTCAGATCGAGTTCTATTCCTATTGCAGCCAGGAAAATTCATCCAATAAAACTGGTAACGTGATAACCGTCTCAATGACCAGAACGTGCCGAATTGCGTACCAGGCGATGTCCCATTCCGCCCCCAAAAACGTTGAAGTCATCTTTATTCCATAACCAAAATCGAGCTCCCCCCCCCCCCACCCAGCCCATCTCTTCAGTCAGGAAAATAGCCCTATCAAGGCAAAGCACAAGGAGGAGTGGAGTTGACGACACAGAAATCTCGACCAAAAGGCCCCCACAATGCATATAATGCTCGTAAATACACGCTAGAATGTTCTCTTTTGCACCAAATTCACAAATGTGTAAAAGTTAGAAAAAAAAAAAGGCTTCGATGGCAAGGCGCACTTTTATCAACTCTCAGCTCTCCGAATTGGACGATTTCCAACTTTTTCCTCAGCCGAGGGGTTCGCTATTGATTTCCCCCGGGGATTGCCCTAGCCTTGCACTCCCGAGCATAGAGCTATAGCTATGGCGGCGGCGGCAGGGGCGCCAAAGCACAGGCCACGCGCCGAGGAGGAATCCCCGACCCCAGCCGGCGGCTTCACTGTAACAGTTGGCAGAGCATTAGCATTAGGCCACAAAGCAACTGCAAACCCGCTCGGCCGTATAATAATGGACTCGAGTTGGACTTATACGTCGAAACGAGATACGCCAGGGTTTCTCTGTTTCATTCTCCCTCTCTCTCTCCCCGTCTCTCTCTTGCGTTTTCGCCCTTATATCGCCCTTCAGTTCTTGTGAGCATAAAAGTAACCAACGGTAACCCCAGTATTTTATCGCTGGAAGACTCGTCTGCGATTTTTTTACGATGGTGGTTATGTCTCGTGTCCTCAGACCAAGTTATTGTTGTCACAAGGGAGGGAAGGGTTTTGCCATAGACACAATGTTAAATTCCCGGCAGGAAGAAGGGAAGCTAACGGAGCAATATAAAGATTGGCCTTAAGGTCGTGACAAAATAGTATAGACACGAAGACGTAACGATTAAAACTGTAGAACCAGTACAGGGCACATAAAATAACGATGTTTCGACGCAATCCCCGCCTCGTTATCAAGCAATAAAAGATACGGCTACGAATCCGAAGTCAAGTAAAACACTTTAAAATACATAAACAGTCACGTAAAACCTAAAAGCACATGAATAAAAATAATAAATAAAATGGACCTAAGGCCTAGAAACTGGGAGAAGAGACATCTGACCCTCTCGCCTGCTTGACTTTGGCTTGACAATTAGGCTACCTTGCCCCATATCACAACGACTTATATCTGCCTATTTACTATGTCTATGTTTATTTATTATGTGTTTTCCATCCGGTGGGGAAACAGTAACCACAACTTACTGGTCCCTCCCCTCGCCATTTGAGTTTTCATGTTTAACAAAGTCAAAAATTGATCTGAATGAGTAGTTTTGGCTTTGGTCACTAATGTGTGACATGCCCCCTCATATTACATCTGAAACACTTGTTCCATTAGCCTCTACAATGCATCCAAAGCAATAGTTCCTACTCGAAAATTGATCTGAGTGAAGAGTATTGGCTTTGGTCACTAAGGTGGCATATGTCCTTTTTCATTACACCTGAAACACATGTTCCTATCTCTAATCATTAGTCTCTATAATGCACCCAAAGCAATAGTTCCAAGTCGAAAATTGATCTGAATGAGGATCATTTCCTTTGGATACTAGGGTGTCTATATGTCCCTCTCATTACATCTGAAACATATGTTCACATTTCTAATCATTAGGCTGTGCAATGCATCCAAACGTTATGGTACAAAGTGCCAGAAACAAATTACGTCTTTATGCCATAATTTTATGGAAATTTTTAAATGATAAGAAATACAATTTTCCTTACGCAGAACGCCAATGCTCCTCATCCAGATCAATTTTCGACTTGGAACTACATCTGCATTTTTACAGTTGAAAGTCCTCAAAACAAATAATCAGATCTTTGTACCGTAATTTTTTAAAAATGTTGAATGTGAGGCGGGTGTTCTGCCAACTTCACTACCTTGAAGCAGACGCTTCAGTTGCTCGGCTATAGTTTGTCCCACATTATGTTTTCAGAAAACTGACTGGATGACGACTCGTTTCCTTGCACTAAGAGTGCAAAAACATGTGGATATCACACTTGTAGACTCAACAAAGTTACTGTTAGAGTTTACGAATGGGATGTTTACGGATTGTTTGCACTCGTAGTGGAAGAAAACGTGGCGTCATACTGTCAGTTTTCTGAAAACATAATGTGGAACAAAGTATAGTAAGCGGGATGTTCTGGGTTCGAACCCCAGTATTTCCTTCTGTAATTAGATGTCGCTTGTGTTCTCACAAGGACAGTCATTAATGCGTAGTGACTGCTTCCCTAAACCATTTCTTTGTGATTTATCGTTTATTAAGGGAAACCAGATGATGCCTACAACAAGGGATGAATGTTCTTCCAAATCTTACGCGGGGTGCTGGCAGTAGTTAGTTATGGATACTAACGCCTCTGCATGCGACACAGCACATTAGCAAAGCAATATTTCAGGTATTAGTAGCCGCAACTAACGCTTGGGCCCCACGTACGCTAAGAAGAGGTAAGATGCGATCGCTAGTGAAGTTTCTAATCTGTGGTGGGAAGCCATACGCAGAAGAAACAATCTCTTGATAAAACGAAGAAGTCAATAGTGGCTTCTTTGACCAACAAATTTAATAATTTGAAAAAGACCACGACCCGAAAAGTGTCATTAGCTGTTGAGCTGCTCTGATAGGTAAATCCGGGAGGCAACGGTGTCACAGCTTGAAATTACGGTGTACATCAGAATATGCTATAAGCATGACAGAAAAAAAATATAAGCATACTAGCGGACTTACATAAGTTGCGTGAAGCAAACAAGCACCTTGCACCAAGACAGACACGAATCAGCCATCAGAGAAATATGATACACTAGATATGATGTGTTACAGTAAGCCAACTTTATGCACTCGATCAAAAGTCCTTGGTCATATTTAGTACAGATGAGGTCACAACTGAGACCAGGGCTGGATTCGATCAAAAGTCCTTGGTCATATTTAGTACAGATGAGG
>JAHWFP010221331.1:15466-62791 GCA_023313725.1 Lithobius niger
GGCTGGATTCGATCAAAAGTCCTTGGTCATATTTAGTACAGATGAGGTACAAACCAATACACAATAAGGCTCAGCAAAGGAGAACGACACGAATAAACACATGGTTCGCAAGAAATCACACAATACATTCAAGCACTTCCAAGGATTTTTTTTCCAAAACCAGTATAATAACAGATGGAAACCTATTTCCGTTGCCTTTTGGACATGACCCTTTTCAATCCCGCATTATGTCTGGTAACTTTTTTTTTTAATGATAGTTATATCGGCCTTAGGATTCGAACCAGCATTCACTTGGTTTGGAGACGGGAACGCCGCTGACCACTGAGATGTTGCTGCTAGCTTTGCTCTGGGTTCCGAGGATTCCCTCACGAAGCTGGTGCTGCATGTGAGGACTTACTTTTTGACCCGTTTAGTTTATGGCCTTTTTTTTAGGCTACCATGACTGAAAGGGCTAAAAATCAGACTGGCTGCCTGAGCAGGAATTGAACCGTCAACCCTTGAGATCAAGGCAGAAGGTCTACCGCTAAGGTATACTGAAATGGTGTATGGCTTAGCTTGTTGTTACAGAGTAGGTAAAGTCAGTTGCCTTGGCTCGAATTTCACCAGGCAGGTAAAGAAAGATAAAGACATGAAAAGATAAGCTCAACAACATTTTCTGACAGACAGACAAGTAATTTAAAACAAACTGCAAATTTGTCTCCATCTTGCTCAAAACTAGAGCATTATTTTAAACTAGTTGTTCCCTGGCGTAACATACGCCGGTCTAGCTGATTGCCGCTGATTCAACTCGGCTCTAATAGTCAGCATTATTGAAGCAATAGTATTTGTTTCTAACTGTTAGAGCTCGTGTCCGTTCTCATTGTCGACCGCTCACCCTTTTTCTTTGTTACCGTGCCAAGAATGAACCCGTTCGCCCTCTTGCTGATTGTTCCAGGGTACAGCTGATCTCGACTCTAATAGCCAGCATTACTAAAGCTTCGGCTGTTTAATCATGATCTCTCATTAAGTCTGCTCATTAAGCCAAATATATATATATATATATATACTGTATAGATTACAACGCAAAAAATATACAAATCAATAGAGCGTATTTTTAACGCATGTTATCCAAGAAAATAGTTACGGCTAGTCGTTCCACGTTTGGCCGCAAGGGGTCGCAACCATGAACGAGAGATCATGGACACTCCTACGGGCTCTCTTTCATGGCACTCCTGGCATACGCACCGGATAAAATTTTTTTATTTTCATTGACGGGAGTCTTGCTTAAGCGTAGTAGCATCAACGAGTTTAACAGGGGCAACTCCAAGAGAATCAATATTTACAAATAAGAACCCACCAGAGTAGGAACGCTCCCACCGGTAGCATGCAGAGATTTCTCATAAATCCGCCGCACAAACCCCTTACTTTACAAATGTTACTGTCCTAGTAGGTGACCAAACAGGACTTGCGTATCCTAGAATGGGACTCGCAAAAACTTTAGCCCAAACCAAAGGTGCCAACGTCACCAAACGGCTGCAAAAGGAAAAGAAACAATTCTTGCTGACGTGGGCCAGCTTAAAGATTTCGGACTTTTTAATTTTCTTTCTTAAAAGTTTTCGACTTCGTTTTTCGCGAGGTATCTCTTCGGGGCCACGAGGGTTAAGCTTATCTTGGCAAAGCTTCAACTACATCGACACGAGTGAAGGAAAAAAAATCGTCGGACTGGACGGAAAAATCTTTCGGCGTGAAGATTAAGCCGTAATTTCTGTAAGAATTTATCTTTTATTAAAAGAAACAGCCCGAGACATTCGTGTAAGCACAGTAATAAATAAATATAAATAATAAATAAGATAGCTCTGTCTACCGTAGAGGGCGCAAGGTAACGGAAGGGCAAGGCCGCTGACTCCGTCCCATAGAGGGAAAAAAAGGTGCAAAGAGACAGGGGATCCATGGGAGTTTTGGTAGTTTCCGGTAATACTAAAAGAATCAATAAGTCCCACGGAGGAAGTGAGACAGGTCACAAGCAGCAAATAGTCTGCGGAAGGTTATGCAGGGAATTGGTTGAAGTCACAGCCTCAGGCAGGGAGTTACAGCATTGGACTTAGACGTGACGCGAAGAAAAACTTAACGGCAGTCAAGCCGCCACCCAAGAGCTTGAAGCTTAAGCGAGTGGCTCCGAGTCTTGGAGGAACGGGAAAAAGTAAAAAACGGAAAAACGGAAAGTAAAAAACAGGAAGGAGATTGTAGTATAGGTGTGCAGTAGGTGTGCGTGAAGAGAAGTCGGCAACGTTTCAGACAGACGAAACTCTCCGACCGATGAAATGAATGCAACTTGTCCAAGATGTTTGAAACAAGATGCAATAACCTCTTACAACGAATAAAATGTGCTGAAAACTATAAACAATCTTCAGGGATCTAACGACGGGTGAATTCAGTTATAAAAACATTCCAAAATGACGTGAATCCTTTTTTTTTTTGAGGTCTTGAATTATTATCGCCTCCTCCTTCCCGCCCCCCCCCCTCCATAATATTCTAGTAACATTCTAAAATTACTTAGCTCCTGTTTTTGTTTTTTGTTGTTCACTAACTACGATAAGGGCCTTTGAATATTGAGTGACGCCGCAACTCCCCACCCACGTCCATCCCCAACCATTCCAAGCATTTTCTCTCCTGTCGCAGCGCCCTACTCCCCCACTCCAATCCAATCCCCACATTCTCGAACGATTTCGCCGTCTTCTCGGAATCCACTGTTTTGTTTCTTTAGGTGATTCCAATGCCACAATCGACATGAGCACGAGACATCACAGGGCCATTCTCTTCCCGAAAATGCCAGGGGTGGCTGAGGTCAGGATCGAAGCCAGGACCTCTTGTACTTGATATGGTCGTAGGAACCATTAGGCTACTTTGCCCCATGGAATTTAGTGTGCATGCCTGTTCCACATTCTAATAACATTCAACCACGTAGTTTTGTCCCAATTAGGTCTCCGCCCCTCCCTGTGCTCCCCCTTCCCCGCCCACAAACGAGAAGCAATTGTCGATTCAACTCAACCACCTTTTCCAATCTCAGAACCAATTACGTGACGAAACTGTCACTTCTCGCGTGGCATCCTGGGAATACTAGCCAGTCGTCGGGGCTTTTCTTACGCAATATGACATCGTCAAAAGGTTGACAACGTAGCCAAGAAAGCAACAGCGAACAATCCACATAATGTGTTTAGGTGTAATTTATGTACCAATCAATGATAGTTTGGTGCGAGTTCAATCAAATAGTTTGTCACCCCCCCCCCCCCCTTCTTAAATTCAATTCTGAACCAATTTTTTGAATACACTAGCTGGTGACTCGTGTAAGGATGGCATGTGCTTGGTAAAGGGTGTGTAAAGTCCCCGTTCCACCGCCCCTGCCCCTTACCCACCCCCTCCTCTTGGTGGGCAATGGCGGTGGTCAACATCCTTCACTACGTGTGGGAGGACGGCTGGCTTATAAATGAATTGACGCTGTCAGCAATTTTTGTCCACTTCTCCCTCGTGGCTTTCCACTTCTCGCTGCACTGCGGAATGCATCTAGCTATTCAGTCCCAGTTGGCCTTTCACTTTTCGTCTCGTGGTTTCCAACTATGTTATGATATGGTGCTTATTTATCTTTGTCAAGCGCGAGCTATCAGACGGTCGCCAATGTATCGTCCGTTTTAAAGCAGATGACGTAGAAACACAACAGCCAATCATCCAATCAGCCAATCAAGCCAATAATAGCTTGCTGTCGCTATTAGTCCTTGCTTTGTTTACGGTAGTAATAATCCAACCAAAACCAAAACTGGTATAAGAGCAGCCGCCAAGTTTCCAAAAAGGGTCGGCCTTTCAAAGTAGTGATATCATTTAGCCAGGGAAAGGCCGCCAAGGTTGATTCTATTAGCAAAGTTAATCGCACCTACTAATATTTCGAAAGTTAAATGAACACTAGAAGATTGCTACTAGCGTTTTCATTTAACGTCCAAAGTATTATTCCGTGCGATTAACTGGTTGAATGATACCACTACTTTGAAAGGCCGACCCATTTTGGAAACTTGGCGGCTGCTCTTATACCAGTTTTGGTGTTGGGTGGATATCACAACTTTCATAGGCCTGTGAATACAAAGAATTCCACTGTCTAATAGTCACCTCTACCTTTTTTGTCTGGAGTGTCTATTATAAATTTTCTAATGCATAATTTTTACGTTCGCCATTGCCCATTAGCCGTTACACCAGCCAAATGGACATGGTTTGGCTTACTGTATGCCCATGTTTCACATACTTAAGTTTATTTAACCCGATTTTTGAGCGCACTGGCTAACAAACACTGATTTTCGTTCGCTTCGCTCACTCAATCAGCGCATCCCCCTTCACTTGGGCCTCTCGAGGTTAAAGTATTCATTCAATCATGAACGCATACTACACACTCACGGAATGGTAAATGTTCACACAGCTCTAATATTCTGCCGGCAGACGAAGATTACTAAAACTAATCAACTCACCAGCTGTTTAAAATTACTCGCCACTTACACTAGACTGCAAGAACAGTAAGTCTACATACAATAAAATGTCCGCGTCACGTTATTGAGGACACTTTTTCTCCATAAAGAACACGTTCCCACCTGTGCTGACGATGTGCATTTTGTTTCCTAATCTTCTTTCCAGTAAAATTGTCCCTTTTATCGTCGTGGGGCAGATAATTGAGTTTGGATTCGTGTACCGTAAAAAAAAACCAAACCTTTGCAATAAAAGATAAAGATATTCTGTCTCTAGTGAACCACCTATTTGCAAAAACGGTGCATTTTGACAATTAAGTACTAAAACGATAAGCGTGTAAAACTTAAGCATGTTATAATCTACTGTTGGATGACAATACAAACAATGGTTACAACAATAATTTTGCACTTACGAGCCACTTCAGGACCACGTGCTTCTAGCTGCAACCCCATTTAAAAAAGGCACTTCCCTATATGATAATTTACCTGTCTGCCGAAATTTAGATTTGGCAACTTTCCCTAATGAGCTGTAGAGGTGTCTTTATCCCCTATGAGAATTAACATGGGAGCCTGGTGATTAGCTAGTTACTAGTCACTAGTAACACTCAACGTTATTGAGGGCACATTTTCTCCATAAAGAACACGTTCCCACATTTTTGTGTTGAGGTTTTCTTTGTTACTAGACCCAAGACACCTGATTCAAACGATTTGCAAAGATTTCTACCGCATGGGGAATTTCCACCAGTATGCTGAAATCACGTATAAGTTGGTTTCAGTTAAAATACACAGTCTGCCAGTGATCCGCCATATGACAACAATTACACTCTAACAATTACGCTCTAACAATTAAGCTCCAACAACAATAAAACGTCTACTGGGTGGCGACACACTAGCGTATGTCTAGATACAAATCAGTTAAGTTGATTAAGGTGATCAGTGAAGTCGTGACCCTGCTTGATAGGTAAAGTAAATACTACTGAACGATATGTTATGAGACCATATGTTATGATGTGATGAGGCCAAGAGGAGCCAGTGATTGTACAAGAAATGGATGACCTTGCCAGATGTTATCAAGGTCATTCAATTGCTAACTTCTTAAATATGCATCACACACCAAGAGTATAACTTAGGAATATTTAGGGAACAAAGAGACATTACCAATGCAAAAATAAAAACAGAACAAAAACCGGACCAGATTTGCAGGATCTATGACGTACGTAAAATGGCTACTTTCGATCCCTGAATGGTTTTCCATTCAAACACTCCGTCGTGCAGGGAACCATCGCCTATTTTCAGGGCTGGAAAGTAGCCACTTCACGTACTGTACTTCGACATAGGCCCTGCAAATGTGGTCCGATGTTGTTCTGTTTTTTTTTTTTTTTTTTGCATTGGTAATGTCTCTTTA
The DNA here is from genome assembly GCA_023313725.1 of Lithobius niger. Taxonomy (NCBI): domain Eukaryota; kingdom Metazoa; phylum Arthropoda; class Chilopoda; order Lithobiomorpha; family Lithobiidae; genus Lithobius; species Lithobius niger. The sequence continues at coordinate 21,353 of JAHWFP010221331.1, forward strand.
TTCCCTAAGTATTCAATATTTATACTCATGGTGTGTGATGCATATTTAAGAAGTTAGCAGTTGAATGACCTTGACAACATTTGGCAAGGTCATCCATTTCTTGTCCAATCAGTGGTCCCTCTTGGCCTCATCATATCACCCGGATCTCGTAACATATCGTTCAGTAATACTTTAGCTATGAAGCAGGGTCACAACTTAAGCGATCACCCTGTAGATATCACTGAAATAGCAACGTTCATTCACAGCGCCAAGTACAAGTTGGATTTGTCCTAATTTCGCCTGGTTCGCTGCCAATTACACCGTAACAATTCAACTGATATGTTGCCTTACGATGCTGAAGTATAAGTCAGGTTCAACTTCAGTTTGCTGCGAGTTAGAACGTGTTCCAGATACGCGTGCCTTTGTTCCCTCTCTTGACGGAGAGGAGGTTCAAACCCTGATAAACACATCAAACCCGAACAACAGGGCCCCCGAAGACAGTTTTGTTATGTTTGAGTTATCTATCCGTTCTTGGGCGCTAAGTACCCGTCCTGGGGGCCTTTAGAATGGGACTCATTGAATACATTCACTTGGTAACAAACCAGCAAATGAAGGAGCTCGCTGGCTGGCTTTAGATTCGCTAGTAGCGTTGTCTCTTGGTCCTTGTCGCTCGAAGGGTTGTTTTCCACTCGAGTGCCACGTGTTGAAATTAATGAGACAGAACAGAAACTGCATTAGCAAGCACCGAAAAGCCGAGGTTTTCAACAAACGACTAATTACATGGCGATGCCCATGGTCTGTCCAGAATATTAATGGTAGGTAAACAGCAAGACTTCGGGAAGGAGGGAAGAAACAGAAGAAAAAAAACAACCAAAGTCTAATCGAAACGTAACTGAAATGAGGAAGAAAAATAAAAAAATTTTAAGGTAGAAAAAGAATGTTAAAAAAAGAAAACGCGCTCGGAAGAAATCTCGGTTACCCTAACGAAGTCGTGGTGCGCGCGTACGAGCTTAAGTAAACATCTCATTTGTTTCACGATTTTTCATTAAGTTCTGCATCGAACAGGTATGTTTTTTTTTTTATTTAATGTTGAAGCTTTCCTTCAAAACGTTTCAGCTTAAAGATTGGTAAATCTTTCAGCTAACGTGAAGGGATGCAACAATGCAAACCAAATAGGAAAAGTTGTCAGTTTCTTTGAACTACGTTAAAGTTCATTCCTTATGCAATTTTTTCCGCGATTGTCATCATAAAGCCAAAAAAAAAAGTTTTTAACATTTTTCTGACTTTGGTAAACATCGTATTTGTCCCACGATTTTTCATGAAGTTCATTTGTTTCATGATTTTTTATAACGTTCTGCGTCGAGGAACAGGTAGGCTATGTTTTTTTTTTTTTTTGTTTAAGCTTTCCTTCAAAACGTTTTAGCCTAAAGATTGGGACCGAGTTGGGGACAGAAGATATTACAAAAGTTAGATTAAAAAGTTAAAAATTTTAAAGAAAAATTGGTATCCGATCTGGGGGCGCGGAATAGTCCCGACACGGAGTTACATTAACTCCGGAATTTTCATAAATTCTGATCCCTGTGTTGGACCCGGAATCACAGTTAACTCCGGATTCGTAATTTGCTTTAAAAGTGTGTGAAACAATCCGTAATTGGAGTAACACGGATTTGTAGTAACACGGAATTGTAGTAATACGGTTTCTGGTGTTATATGTACAGCCGCAGCGAGCGCGGCAGCGCGAGCGAGGCAGGGACGTTATTAATAAAAACAGGAGTTATGGTAACTCCGTGTTACTACAATTCCGGATTGTTTCAGACAATTTTAAAGAAAATTACGAATCCGGAGTCACTGTAATTCCGGGTCCACACAGGGGTCAGTATTTAAGAAAATTCCGGAGTTAACATAACTCCGTGTCGGTACAATTCTGGCGCCCCTTTGATCTGACCCTAAAAGACAACTTTTGAGCGCTATTAGATTTTAAATTCCCCCCCAAAAATGTGTAAGCTCCACCGTACACTGGCATGAAGATAACTCACTGAGCCTGTTAAAAGTCACAGAGAGGGAATACAAATCAAGGAAAGTATGACAAAAGAAATGTACAGATTAGTCGTTTGAAGAAACGAAATGGGGTTTGCTAATTAGACATATAGAACTCAGACTTGACGTAAAAACAGTTAGTTGCGAAGAAAAACAACTGATTGCAGTATCAAATGGCACCAAGACTTCATCAAATCCAAGGGCGGACTGGCATGGTTAAACGCCGTGGTGGGCAGGGCATTTTTTTTACATACTAACTGTAGGTCCAAATAGACCTGCAGCCGCCTAAAGTGGACCTCCAGTTAAACTCAATTGGACCGACTGGAGGTCCACCCTAAAAAGGAAATAAAATGTCAAGTTTAATACATTAATACTTTCATGAGAATGTATTTTTTTTTGCTAACTACAAATTTTGGAGATATGGATAATGAATTCAGATTCAATCCAGTTCACAGCGAATCTTCACGGTAGGTAAAATCCAGTAGCGTGCACAGACCACCGAGAGGGCAGGGGCAACTTTTGTAAAAAGGGGGCACGTTGAGGTTTTATTTTTCTGGTTTTAAAAGCTTATTCGATTTCGGTAAATTGTCACTTTTTGCGTAGCTGAAAAAAACCTTCACTATCCTGAAGACATATTTTATTTATAACAAAATAGGTATGTAGTGTGAAAAACTGAAAGACTTACATTATAAAGTTTTTTATGCGTATAATGCAGCCAGCAAAACTGGTTTTGTAAAAGTGTTTTCAACGGCATTTTAGAAAGCCAGAAAATGCTGGAAAATAGCAAAAATGTGTCAGCTTCCGGGCCCCGCTAGGGGAGCTCACAGCGCTCCCCCAGACCCACTGCACACCGCACCACTACACCACTGCACATAGTTTGATTTTTTTATTATGTTAATAGTTGAGCCATTAACATAATGGTGCCCTTTTATATATTAAAGTGGTGCCCTTTTCCTAAAAAAAATGCCCTGGTGGTGGGTGACCTGGCTCAGTGGGTTATTCCACGTTCTTAAAGTGGTAGATTATAAAATACGACAATTCATCAACCTCTTTCCCGGTTGAAACATTAAATTAGTTGAACTACGCTAACACTTGACATAATGAACGTTCTACGTTTTGTATTTCAGGTATAAAAAAAAAGTGTTGCCTATACAGGGCTAACCATTAGAAGATGCGAGGAAGAGTTCCTTCGTTTTCCCTCAGCCCATTCTGCACTGATATTGTTTGGGAAAATGTAAGCACTGGAACGAAGTACGTTTCAAAATCGAAAAGACTCTCGAAATGAATTGGAGTCAGCCGTTTCGAGATGACTCCAGCTCTTCAGAAGGGAACAACAACAAAACCACTTAATATTGCATAATAGTGTAAAGAGATGGCGGAATCCAGACCAAACTGCCTAATACGAAGAGACAAGTCATTAAAAAAATTGTGAAAAGTAAAATACAACTTAAAACATTTTAAGTAGGAAGAAAAAAAAACAACGATTAAACAGGACGGAAAGCCAATCGGCTCAGAAGGGTTAAATAAATACGGCTGCCAACTTATTGACGTTGCCTTTTGGACTTAATATGTCAGATTGCCTGAGAGGGGAATCGAACCCACGAACTTTGAAACCAAAGGTCGAGGTACGACCGTGTCAGTATGGCTCAGCGGTAGGACCTCGGCCTTTGGTTTTCACAGGTCATGGGTTCGATTCCCTGCTCAGACAGCCTGACATATACGTCCAAAAGGCAACGTAAATAGGTTTGCAGCTGTATTTACTTAGGTAGTGAAGAGTAACCTCTTTGTGCTCGCTCGAACGTCACGTTTGTTTTATAAATGTGCACTTTTGGCTTCTCTTTCAAACAAACTGAGATTGTTTCACACACCAATTTTAAATTCCGTCAGACACAGCAACTCAAAACATACTCACGAATTCATGTATAGGAAAGCCCTTTACAAAGCATCTTCATATCTCCAACCAACCCCTATCTTAACCCCCCCCCGCCGACGCCCCTCAAATTTGACACATGCCACGCACAAGTACAAGCCAGCCACACTCGGAATAAAATACACGCCATTCGTTCAGTCACATTACCCAAGAGCTATTATAGTATATTATTATATATACATCCCGCAAAATTGGACACGACGTGCGAGACAGCCAGGCCCTATAAAATCCGTTTTAGGGAGATTACTATATATCAGTTGGGGTCCCTGCCAACGATTAAGTGTCAAACGACGAACCGTAAACAGGGATTCTGGAACAGACCTCTCGTCAGAGTGACAGGCGGACATCGAAGGACGAAATCAAATGTAAACTTAAGCCACTTGGTTTCGCGCCCTTTTCCATAACAACCATCGCGTATTGGTAATACCGTAAGGGACTGACAGGAACGCTGCGGTGCCCACCCCCACCCACCTCCCCCCGCACGTTATCTCGTGAATGCACATCCCCCCAGCTAATACCCTTTCGCAGAACAATATAAACTTCGAGTGGCCCTTGCATGATTTATAATAGCGAGCCCCACTCGAGCAGATCTGCTTTCGATTGGCTGATTGGTGAAGGGCCTTAAAGGGACGCTCTCCTCTCTAAACCGCTAATAAAAGGAGGCGAATTGCTCGACCGAATTCATTAACCGTAATCGATACTGACAGCTGCTCCCCGAAGCTGGCACCATCCCTGATGCTGTTGCAGCTAGCTATACAGCCAGAGGGAGAGAGAGAGAACGAGTTAACACAACAGGGTCGAAAATTCTTCTCTAGACAATTCGTCCACTTCAATCCGTGACCACTCTTCCAAATTCTTAATTATCGGCCCGCAATAGTTCACTTTTCGTTGTGCTAAATTTTCTGAGGCTATTTGCCGAAAGGTTCTATCTGAATTTGTCGTGGATGTGATTGGAATCCCCCCACTCGACATACGTATTCGCGTATTCGGCCTTTAAGAAAATTACTCGAAAGGGCTTCGAATAACTCCTCTTTTGCATATTACGAGCAGGCGGCGACAATAATGACAAACTGGCTGCGAGGCTAGTATTCCAAGCCAGTCGTTGGGCTAGCTGCAAGGTGCACTCGATGTACGCGCAGGTAAAAACATTAGCAGATTTTGTCAAGAGCAGATTTCTTCAACCTGAAAAAGCTATTTTTTTGGCATTTGGCATTTTTTTTGGCTGCTGCAATTTTCAGCAATTTTCTGGAAGTTTTTCTTTTCCGATTTACAACCTTGACGTATATTTCTCAGCGTAGGAAATTCGACAAAACAACATATTTTTAGGCCTATGAAATTCGCTGTCACAGCATCGCCTCGACTAATAAACGGCGGTTTCGTTTTTTACCTCAATTTGTATCTAGTGCCCCTTGCAGATATACAAGCTAGCTTGTATGACACTATAATAATTGTCGCTGCTCTTTAGGGATAGGAGCACCTTTCTTACACAGCAAGTTCCAGAGGGCCCAAACATGGCGGCGAGTTCAAACGTACTGAACACTACAGATGCAGGTAAATAAATAACTCCCTCCATATATTCGGTTGCAATCGTAGTGGAAGGCTGTGAAATGTGTAAAATAAGAGCTGGCATATACCAGGTTTCGTTCCACACATTCTTCTCTCTGTCTCAGTCAATAATCGAAGACGCGAGGGTACCTTGCAGGCACCAGCAGACAGGAGACAGGCCACGATTTAAACACTCGATGATGAAGTCATTTCCTGTGCAGCCTCTCGCCCACAGAATAGCAAAATATTGACAATCACAAAGTATTGGCTTTGAGCACAAAGGAGCGAAATAAGGTCTTCATGTGACTGTTTTATTCGCTCACAACGAAAATATGAATCCTCTGTTGATTTGTTGCCCCTAACAGTGCCCTTCCGTTCCTCTATCTGGCAGTTATGTATAGGCTTAAGTTACTACAGTATGGCATGGTTTTTCGATCAGCGTCTTTTAGGTAAAAAGACGCTGATCGAAAAACCATGAGTATGGCTAGGAAGAGCATGACGTGTAGGTCCTTGGGCTCTCAATAAACTAAACAAACAAACAAAAGTACATTAGCCATTGTCGTTACTATTGCTCCCATTTGCCACTGCCCGCATTATGTTGCCTTGTTTTGGAAAATATCACACTCACTGCATTTTATCAGCAGCGAAAACGAACTGATTGAAATTTACCCTCGTCTCACTTAGTGGATTACAGCTACTAAGGATTATGAAGTTTTGGATTACGAAGTTTCGGATTATGAAGTTAAGGATTGACGCGCGCACGGCTAAGGTTGGGTTTTCGTCAAAAGCTAAAGCCACTACTCGATCGATCCTACTTTTTCCTTTCTGCAGCGAAAGGGGCCCTTTCTGGCCCTCTCGAAAGGGATCTCAGCCTTGTTCCCTCAGACGCCTTTCCAGCTCTATGTCTGAGGTTACACGCTTTTTGGCAAACCTTGTGGGACAGACAGGACGGTAATAAGTTACGAGCTGTTAAAGGCACTGTCGAGGAGTGGCACTCGGCGTGTCGCCGCAGTCGCCGTGAGGAGGTTGTGTTGGCCCGTTTGCGCATTGGTCACACCCGACTTACTCACTGTTTCCTTTTTCGGGGGGTTGACCCTCCTGAATGTTATTGGTGTCGACGGCCACTTACGGTCCGGCACTTCCTTGTTGATTGTCGCCATCTTGATGGTGTTCATCGTCGTTTCCGTCTTCCGCATGACATTGCGCGTCAATTGGGCGATAAGTCTGTCCTCCTGTCCGGTGTTTTTCAATTTTTGCAGGAGGTACAGATGTATGACAAGATTTAGATTAGGGGTTTGGATAATATCTCTGTAATGTGTGGTGAAGTGGCAACCCGGACCACTCCACTGTGACTGAGGTTGGCACTAATGACCAAGCTGTCGACGTGCCATTAAGCCTCAATCCCCCCTCCCAACCCAAACTTTTTCTTTCCCTTTAGGCCTCTTTTGTTATGCTATCGGGGATAATCTTATTCCTTATCAACAGTTAAATTTCAGTTTTCTACTGTCTACAGGAAAATTTGGTTTTACTGTATTTGTAAATTCCTAATGCCACATAAATCGTTTATCCAAGGCTGTATTACGCAACTGTATCAACCTAGCTTTTACCAACACTATCCTGGAAGAATCAGTGTGATGGCAGTTAATATTCGCCTGCCTTCACATCGTTTACCATACTTTTAACATGTCCTACTTCGGCCTGAAAAAAATAATAAAGTTTGGTTGCCACTAGTCGACAAGATGGACTGGTGGTTAGAATGATGGGGTCACGTGCCAGAGATCCCGGGCTCGAATCTGGCCTCAGCCACCCCCGTCATTGTGGGGTGATGGTCCTGTGATGTCTCGTGCTTGTGTCGATTGTGGCATGTGAAAGAATCTCGGAATTTCCGATAGATTTACCTAGCAAAATTGTCCCTCTCTCTTTCTGGCACCATGGCTAAGGCTGGGTGTGCGTCAAAAGATAAAGCCACTGCCCGACCGACCATGCCCTTTTTCTCCCAACCCAACCTTTTTTCTTTCCCTTTAGGCCCTTTTTGTTATGCTATTGGTGGATGATCCTATTCCTTATCAGCAGCCAAAATTTCAGTTTTGGCCCCTATTACACCAGCAAACACAGTGTTACCGTACAGAAATAGAACTTGAAAATGCATAAAATTGGGTCTGTTTTTAATAGCCTTTGTCGAAAAAAGTATGAGTAGGCTATTTTATTCCTGCCAAAAAAGAAGTGAAAAAATTATGCACTCACCGACCGAACCTAAAATTAATTTCCATGTTAAGGCAACCCACACGATGGCGTTCAGCAACAATGCGGTAAGACTTACGCTGTTTAACACGAGGGCAACAAAGCGAATGTCTTACCGCACTGTTGCCAAACGCCATCGTCTAACATATTTATACAATGACGAGTTGAATCTTTAGTAAACGAGGCATTGTTGCAATAATGCGACAGTGTTACCGCATTGTTGTCGAACCTTCGCCGAACATATTTGTACAACAACTACTTGTATTGTTAGTAACCGAGCCATTGTTGTGATAGTATAACGAGTGATTGTTGGCGGGAATGTTCTTTGCTCCAAATCTGTTCGTAAAACTCAATAACTGCAATAAATGCCGTATTTGTTTATTTTAATCAAATTTAGCTCTTTCCATCGGATCTCTCTTCTGCTACAATAAATGTCTTATTTTGGAAACATGGACACGTAAACATTGATATGTAAACATTGATGGCGGTAGTAGATTTACTTAGTTAAGTAAGAACGAAAGGCCTTCGTTTTCTCAGTTATGTAAAAGTAAGCATTCTACGCCTAGCAGTGGTTCTTACTAGTGGTAAGACAACGGCTTCATTGTTGCAGCTGTGTGTCGTCATGATATAAATCCACTACTGCAACAATGACCCAACAATGAAAGAGTTGTACAAAACTGCTTTATATTTGAAACTTAGGAATTGAACATTGACTCTCCTTAACATAACCAATGTCCGCACGGAGCCTGCATTCAGTATCCTTCAGAACTACACGTTAACCCCCACTTGGTTACTTTAATATTACGATGTTTTTAATGATTAGAAACTCAAATGCAACGAGACGGTGTACGTGAACGCGAAGTGACTCTTATAAAATCAGCTTCGCACGAGGAATTCGAAGAATTGATTAAACAATCAACTGTTAATGTTTGCGTTCTTCTCTTGAAAACGGATCGATCAGCCAAACGAGCCGAATATGAAAACAGATTCCGGAATAAACGCTGCAGCAAAGATTTCGGCGTCGTTTAAGTCACCACCACGGAAGCTAAACAACGCACATTCAGAACGGGCGCCTTTCGATGCGCGGAGCGAGGACGAACGGTATATAGAGCTCAAATAGTATAATAAGATGCCTAAAGGAGACCTGCTTCAGCTCGGGGAACACCGAGAAAAATAACAGTCCTCGACAAGTTAGAGTCGAGGCTTTGGGCTAAGCGAGCGTTTTATGAATGACGCCATTACAATTTTATGTTGAAGACTTGAAGGCAGTTAAAGCATTTTACAGCGGCGAGCCTTGCGGCACCACTGTCGGTGGGCCCCCCCCCCAACCCACCTGGTCCACAAACGACGACGCTGTTCCATGCAAATACAACACCAACTCCAGACTATAAACGATACCGAGGTGAATAATTAATGAACTCGCAATCGCCTACGTAAAAGAAAACCCAAATCCTCAACAGGTTTTAATACAGCCACAAGGGTTGGGGACATAATATCGCAACATGGCCGCCATATTGCCGAGAACAAAGCCCGGTAATGAGACAAGAAGTCATTTTTGGACGAAGGTACCCCGCCGAGTCGCGAGTCGGAGAGAGAAACAGCGAGACTGGCAGTCGGATTAAGAGTGTGAGTTCTTTATCTCGGTGCCAAAATCTGTCTTTCATTCAACCTAAAGTGGAAACTCGGATGTTAAGCTGCCAGGAAAAATTAAAAGAAGAGATAAACCCTCTTCCACGCGCAGAGAGAAGAAAAAAAGAATGTTGGCACCCAACCATCAAAAGGTATAGGGGAACATTCATGCAACGATATGACAACACAATGTTCTCGTCCACTACGTTAGTTAATCCTTAATTGGGCGGTTTGTTACGAGTAACCGTGACAACGAAGCGTAGAGAAATGTCGTCTCGTGACCATAGGAAAACGGATTTACGAACAGCCACCCATATAGTGGGCGAAGATGCGAAAGATTTAAAATGGGATGACTGGACAAGACTACAATGGCTGCTGTATAGTTTAATCAACAAAATTGGTCTTAGTACAGAACCCTGAGGCACCCCACTACAAACTATTACAGTCTACAATTTCTCATTCCCATTTACACTACTGAATGATCTGATCCAACTTTCCAGAAAATACATTATGAACTGAAACGACAAGAACAAAAAGGAATATAAGCAGCTTTATTTGGCCAGTGCAATGAATTAGCAAGCATCACTTCGTTTTGCGTGGTAAAAAGTTGAGCTTATTTGTTGTTTTAAAGCAAATAAGTTCATCTTTTTACCACGCAAAATAAAGTGATGCCTGCTAATTTCACTGCACTGGCCAATGAAGTTGCTTGTGTTATATTTTAGTCTTGTCGGCTCAGAACACAATGTCTTTTCTGGACAGTTGGATCAGATGCTTCAGTAATGGGAATGCCGGAATGAAAAGTGTTAGGCTGCAATTGTTAATAGTGGCGTGCCACAGGGTTCTGTCCTAAGACCGATCTTGTTGATGAATCTATACAGTACCCATTGTATATGATGCAAGGAGGCCTGATGGTTAGCATGACCATCTTCTGTGCCAGAGGTCCCGGGTTCGAGTCCGGCCTCAGCCACCCCTGGCATTTTCGGGAAGAGAAGGGTCCTGTGACGTCTTGTGCTCATGTCGAATGTGACGTGTAAAAGATCCTAGGAATTTCTGATGGGATTTACCTATCAAAAACTGTCCCTCTCTCCTTCCGGCGCTGTGGCTAACGCTGTGTGTGTGTCAAACTACAAAAGTAGCCATTGTATTACATACAGCTGTTCCGTCATCCCATACATAAACCTCTCGCATGCTCGAACATTGTGGCACCGTGCAACCAAGTAGAAGACGCTCCTCGAATCATGTGAGGGTTTCTCCAGGACATAGAATAAAGTGAGTAAGCATGGCCCGGTGGTCAAAGTAACGTCCACTCTTGCCGGCGAAGTATAGTAGAAGTTACTTCATCTACAAGCAACGAAGGTGGCCTGCATTCACGAACTAAATTCAAGTAACAAAAGTAACTAAGGTACTCTGTCCAGCGTGGACTTTCCTTCACGTTTCTGGGTGTAGCAATATTCGATACCATCCTGTAGTCTAGTTCAAAACATTGCTTAATGGCGACGAAAATAGGATCAACTTCTGAAATGTAAAATTGTGCAACCTTTTCCATGGTCGAGGGAGAGTTGACTGCAGATACCTACCAGGAAAACTACAAGGTATCCTCACATCAGCCATAGAATCACGACAGGCTGTAGCATTTTGATTTTACATTGAACTTATTTCACAAACGTTTTACATAGCCTACGGAAGGGGATACTGGCCGTGGTCAAGGCCAGGTTGTTTGGAGTTGGTCCCATGAAGGACCGTTGGGCGCCGATTGTGCTTGAGGTGGTGAAGGGGGTAACAAAAGAACATTCTTTACTGGCCTCCATTTTTTCCCTGCAGCATAGACTAAAGCTCAAGGGCCACTTGTGGTATATCGTTGGAAACGTCCGTAAAGCGCAATGAGCAATGTTCCATGCAAATACAACACCAACTCCAGACTATAAACGATACCGAGGTGAATAATTAATGAACTCGCAATCGCCTACGTAAAAGAAAACCCAAATCCTCAACAGGTTTTAATACAGCCACAAGGGTTGGGGACATAATATCGCAACATGGCCGCCATACTGCCGAAAACAAAGCCCGGTTCATACGCACCCGGTTCTGGGTGCGTATGAACTCTGTGACCTGGGTGACTGCGCATGCGCTTATTTTGGGAGTGGTAGCTGTGGTAGAGACACTTTTGTGGGGAAATAAGACATTCAGACTGAGGAGCTCATGCGAGCAACAGCCATATTGAGAGCTGAATCAACTCCGTATGTTTCGTTTTACTAATACCGTTGTAATGGTCTGTATTGCTGCAAAGCACCACCTTGTAAATACAGTAAATACAACCTAGTGTTTGGCTATTTTATTGGTTGTGCTGTGGCTAGTTCGTGATAAAGAGATTGGTGGTAGCAAGAAATATCCGTCCATTTGCAAACATCAACTCAACAACTGGGGCAAACCAATAATTGGTACCCCTTGGGCCATAACATCGAATCCCATTTGCAACAAGGATTTATAAGTTTTGAGAAGCGCTGCTTCTCACAGAGTCTCCATAAATAATTAAGGTACTCCGTGTTCAGTTTTGGTTCTAGAAAGTTACAATTATGGATAGTTGGAGCTTAATTTGAAACAAAATGTTTACAAGTTCGCCGTTCGGCACCTTTAAGAACTCGTACGCAATTCAGTAGGTTTAAATATCGAACGGGCAGACAACATTTCGGGTTACGAGGCTTAGGCATTTAGTGCAGTTAGTCAGCAATTACTCGGCGTTTTGCGCAACATACTTTGAAAGACTGGCTTACGTTAATCGCGTTATTTAAGTGTTCCAAGCTTGTGCAAAGGCCGAGCGTATTTAATGCATTTAAATTGAAGGTTTAATTAGCTGTAAACATTATTGGAAATTTGTTGAATTAGATTTAAGATAATTATGGATTATTCCGCTTTGTATTTACTTAAGCAATTTAATTATGTGACATATGCGAATGTGTATTTGATTATAATTCAAGCAAAAATTTTGTAAGTAATTTCCTTAAAGTTGAATTGCGATTTTAATGCAGTATGTCTAAGCAATAATGAAACTATAGGATGTTCCGTATTTGCTGCGTATTCGCATAGCTTTGTTTTGTAAGAAAATGGCAAAACTATTATCATGTGTTGGATACAGAACTTAGGCCGTAATAAGGAGACTTTGCTAATCTATTGATCCTAGTCTTAAATCGTTTTATGAAATTGTGACATTGGTTAAAGATAATGTCGACCCAGTACCATCGTTTATCGACCAAAGAGTACAATTTTCTAGGCGTAGCGAACAGCCTGGCAAGTCTGTAGCTACATATGCGCACGAATTGAAGCGCTTATCTCAATGGTGCGATTGTGACACACTTTTAACTCCGGCACCGTGTGACCGCTAGGTTGCTGGGCTGAGGTGTGATGATACACAAAAGCATTTAATGTCTATGAACCCAACAAAAGTAACTTTTCAGAAGGCATGTGAAATATCATTACAGTAGCTTTTGAAGCGTTTGTGCTAACACAGAACAATTTAACAGCAGAAACAATACTACGAAGACTGATAAATGCATCAGCTAAGTCATTAAAGACAAATAAGTCCCATTAAATCAGAAATTGGGAATTGGACATGTTAGACCCGTCTGCAGATACAAGGATTATTCCTGCTACATTTGCGGCACAAAAGGGCACCTGAACGTAGTCTGTATAGGCCAGCAAATCCAGTTCGACTTGTAAGCAACCTGTTGCCAGTAATAGTCTTAAGCCTAAATCTCATCATAAAACTAAAAGCCACAAATATAGCAAAACAGCACATTTTCTTGATAAGCAGGACAGTGAAGTGCCAGATTCAAGCAGTAGTATTCAGTTGCTGGAATTGTATCAAGATATATTGTAATACTGTTAACTCATTAAAAAATAAAAAGTGGACTATTATATACCAAGTCGGTAAAATGGAATAACTTTTGAAGTTAATTCGGGTTGCAATGCAACAATAATCCCTGATGCATGGTATCATAAATAGTTTACCAAGTAAAGTTAGGAGCAACTTCCATGACCTTCAAATCATGATATTATTGGAAGAAGGAGCTAAACCATTGGGTAGTGTATTTAAAAGACAGTGTGCAGTTTAAACGAGACATGAGTCAGAGTTAGTTTTATGAAGTTTGGTAAAGTAGATGAGGAATTGTCTATCGGCTGAATCTTTGAATCTTTGATAATGAAATATTTGAGGGTTTCCCTGAACTTTTTAGGGAGGGTGTGGGGATCTTCAAAGATTTGAACGCGGAGGTTCGGTTGAAGCAAGACGCGCAGCCAAAACACATTCTGAACGCATCTGAACACAGTCCAAAGTTGAACGCATTTCTAAAGAGCTCCCAAGCGCTCGATTCCAAGCGCTCTTTCGAAGCCCGGTGCTCATTATTTTAGCAGGAGCACAGGGGCTTGTTGTCCCGTCGTCCTTCACCGTCACATGGATACACTCTATACATATAATGAAGGGGGGTTTAACCAGTGGGAAGCCTTATCGCAGAACAGTGCGTTATTAAATTGCACGCTTACGCGCTATTATCATCAATGGAACTCGCGCTGCACGTCTTTATTGATAACTTGCCTCACGTTAGGAGTCATCATTTGTACTCGTACGTTGTCTAGAGCGACACGAGAAGCGTTTTAGCATCGAAGTAAAAGCCCCGGTCATTACCGGAAGTTAGACTGGGATAGCAAAAACTGAAAAGCTTCTCAGATGTCTCTGGACAACCTAGTAAACAAAATAATGACTTAGAACGTGATAAATGTTAACTGTAAGGCGTTCAGTGCGAGTTCCAGTGATTATGATCATGATTATAAAAAAAAAACCGGATTGGTCTACGATATGGTTGCTGGCTGGTTTCACCCCTTTCATTATATGTATAAAGTGTACCCATGCGACGCGCGTGCACAAGGGACGACGGGACGTCAAGCCCCTGTTGCAGGAGAGATGATGCCCTGGCACTTATTCGAGGCCCGGCGCTCTTTCAAGACGCACGCTTAATCCAGGATATAACTATTTTTCCTACACCAAGGAGAGAGATTATCGCGTACTTCAGTTAACAACTACGGTACCTAACGTTGCAAGCCGATAATTGTAATTCCAGTATCCGTGACAAGGAAATGCAACCACGTCGGGCTTTATCAGGAAAAAGGTAAAAAAAAAAAGAAAGGATTACAAATGATGGGTGTGACACTTTCGACTCGGATTACTAGAAACAGCTCTCCCCCTTGTTAACCTGCAATTAAGGACACCTCCGCAACAAGTGTCGTGAATGTGATTAATCAAAAGGGACGTTAAATATATCCAAGACACGAGCTGCCATTTTATGAGGTTGTCGGGATCCACCCTCACCCCCACCCCCGCTTACGGATCATTTATCCTTTCTAATGGTGTCTGCTGTCTGCTTAGAGCTTAAAGAAGTGAATTAAAAAAAAAATTATGACAGATTAGTGCCATAACACATAAGTGATGTTGCCCATCCTTAACTAGAACTAATTAGAATTCAATACTGGTGTAATTACGTCAGGTTTGCTGATTAAATACGCCTACGTTCTGAATTAACGATGTTTTTGCACGCTACTTCAGGAATAAGAGTGACTTCCACCAATAAAAAACGTTAATAATTTTTTTTTGGTAGCAAAAAGATGAAAAAAAATTTGGTAGCGAAAAACACCTGAAAATTGTTCGGTATGCTACGTCAGAAACAAAACAAACAAAAAATGAAAAAATCTGATATATTTTTGTGGGATAAAAAAAAAAAAAATTGAAAAATATTGAAAAAATTGAAAAATAATAGTAACGACCAAAACAAAAATGAAAAGTTGCACCCAAAATCCAGCATGACATTTTATTCTTCTAAATCAATGAAATTTGTGATGAAATTTACTTCAGGAATTCATTAGGAATTCAATTATTAAGAAAAAAAAAAGTCTTTCGTCTTCGTTTTACGTGTTAAAACCGAAAATGACTATAGCGGATGGACGACACCAAAAGCCAATTGAGAACTTGTGCAGACGGAAAAAATAAAAAAATAAAAAGGAAAAAAACGGGAAACATGCAACAAAAGGAAAAAAAACGAAAGTTAACGGCAAGTGTTAGACAATACAGAAAAACCGGAAATTCGGTAATCGGCAGAAATTTCTCTTGTTTGAGTAAGGAGTTTCTGCCTATTTTCACATAAAGCAGTTGAACTCAAAGCAAGTGGAAGTTCGTGCAATTATTCACCCACAGACGGCGTACAAGCAAAAAAACACGAGCCCCCTCTGAAATTTAAACAACTTTCATTTTACAGCATATGTTCACATGGGCTCACAAAATGAAAAGGGCTTGCATCGCATTTTTTTGTAATTTTTCGCTTCACTATAATACTTGCTGGTCCACATTTTCCTTTTTCTTAAGACCAAACTACAGGGTTATGTCCCATTCCCTGACTTTCTACGACTTTCCCCTGACTATTTCCACCACTGTTCCCTATTTTCAATACTATTTCGTAAAATTTTTTTAAAAATCGGTCACTTTTCCTCAGTCACTAGTTTCTATAGCCAGTAATACCGAGTTACTTTTCCGAGGTGTGTAGTTATCGCGCAAGAACCGTCCGTCGAAGCCCAGGAACAACGACGTTTCTTTATTGTAAAGTCAGGGAATTAACCTGTATTTATACCATGGCTGTGACGTCACGCTAACTCAACGACGTGGTACATTTCCGCAGGTTAAATCCTGTTAACCCTGACCGGAAGTGTACGTTATCGCAAAAAAGTGTGGGGTTATCAAGTTACCCCACGTTTTTGCCGATAACCCACACTTTTGCCACTTCCGGATCACACGACCGGAAACGCACACACCTACAACCAAATGCAGTGTGCAAACAAGTAACGCAATAAAATCGTACAAAAGGAATTACTTTACTTAACTTGCCGGAATGTCCCGAATGAAGTCCCATCCATGCTAACTCTCACATGTTTGGCCCATAACTAAGCTTATTCACACCGCGTAACTCCGACCCCCTCCCTCCCTCCACAATCTAAAATGGAATGACCTTCATTCATACCGATACCGTATTACCGCATTTTTAAAACAATTCTCAAACTACAAACGCACAAAATGAATTACATGCCTTGCCAGAATGTCCCAGGACAATGTTGTTTTGTCCCTGTTGCCTCTTATCGAAGTTTTTGCACTCCGAACAGCTTCGAAAACACGATAGAGCTTACTAGCGTGAAATCTGGCCACGCGACGCGTCTGTCTCCTTCCCGCCCACTCCCCCCTCCCTCCACAAACTTGATCCGAAAGACTCGTCCATCAACCACCCACTCCCCCCTCCATAAACTAAAATGGAATGACCTTCATTCATAGCAACATACTGATTGATTACCGTATTTCTTGAAGCAATTTTCACAAAACACAAACACGTTTTAATTAAATACGAGTTAGCTTTACCGTCCCAACCATGGTATAAATCATTTATAGGCGAGAAACGAGCGGTTATCGATTTTTTAACCCACGGCTGCGATTATTGTCCCAGCTATCGTATGCAAATTCGACCTATTTGCATACTTGAGCCGGGCCTATAATCGCACCCGTGGGTTAAAAATCGATCACCGCTCGTTTCTCACCAGTAACTTACTTAATAAAATGATACTTTTTTTTTGTCTCTTGGTAGAAAACCCTTTTTAAGTTCATAATGAGACTCCTGCAAGCCAAAACCAACCTGGTTTTTGCAGCGTTTGTTAGCAATGTCAGTATTGAAATACAAGCATACATAAAATTGAGTTCACAGTTGCACTCACAGATCAAGAATTTGGGGGTCCTAGGCTACACGGAATGGAAAACGAGTGGGGTGGAGGGGGGCTAGGCATGGAATAAAAGACTGTCAACAAGATCGAGAAAACGTTTACCATTTTTACGTATCAATGCATTTTTAACAATTGCCCTTAACGATCAAGGTTTTGAGAGTTTGGGGGCTTGGGCCACACGGAAAAGAAGCCGGGAACGGGTAGGGAGAGGGGAGGGGAGCGGGGGGAACTACTGCATGTTTAAATTTTAAATTTTCAACACGATCTAAAAATCATACGCATTTATTTAACCGCAGTGCTTTCATTTTGTAACTGCGTTATTCTTCACCCAATTTTCTACTACCCTAATACGACAACTCATAACAAGGAGAATGCTGCTGCTTTGCCAGAACCAATCTTTGCTTACTAAGGGGTCTATTCCGAACGCTGACTCAAACTCTGAAGTCAGTCTTGAAATGACGACATAACTATTTAGTGCCAAATGAGTACAGATGCAAACCTATTTTCGTTGCCTTTTGGACTTAAATGTCAGACTGCCTGAGCGGGGAATCGAACCCACGACCTTTGAAACCAAAGGCCGAGGTCCTACTGCTGAGCCATACAGATACGGCAAAAGGAAACGTCCATAGGCAGCATTTAACACTTGGATATATACACATAAACATACACTTTCCAATCGCCACTGGAGGGACGCTTATTGAGTGTTCCATTCGTTTCACTTGGAGGATGGCGCGGCAAATAAGCATCCCTCCAGTGGCGATTAAGAAGTGTATGGTTTTATGTATATATGCACGTGTTAAATGCTGCCGTGTCTGGCCGTGTCTATATGGCTCAGCGGTAGGACCTCGGCAGTAGGACCTTTGGTTTCAAACCTTTTGGTTTCAAAGGTCGTGGGTTCAATTCCCCGCTCAGGCACTCTGACATATAATCCAAAAGGCAACGTAAATAGGTTTGCATCTATATTTATTTGTCCCTTCTAGAACCGTCGGCTTTCCGTCCCGTTTGTTCAGTGCCAATCACCTCCGATTTCTTCCAAACGTATACGTACCCGTATGAGGTTCCGGTAGTGAGTGGCATTACTGAGGCCGTTTCAGTATAGCTCAGGGGCAGGACTTAACGCCTTTTGTTTCAAAGGTCGCGGGTGCAATTCCCCGCTCAGGCAGTCTGACATTTAAGTCCAAAGGGCAACGTAAATAGGTTTCCATCCGTATTTATTTAACCCTTCTCGAGCCCATTTGGCTTTCCATCCTGTTTAATGACGCTATATAGTTGTGACGTCATTCAAGCCTCGAGTTCGAGTTTGAGTCAGCATTCAGAATGCGGCCTTAGTTCCACAAAAAATCAATAGCATCCCGCATTCCTAATCAAAACTGTTAAGACTTTTGAGGTATCGGGGTTCCAACTTTCCTCGAAAAAGACCTTTTCAAAAAATTCGACATGTCCGTGAATAACATAAAGGGAAAGTCCCAACCCAAACGAGTAATTTTGGACTCTTTTCATCTACAACACGTCCCCCAGCACAGTGGTTTGCCTAACTCGAATAATGAATAGTTGGTGGGAGGGAGGAAGCCGAGAAGAAGGAGCGCTGGCCAAAATCAATGGTGACAAGCTCGGGTTTCCTGCGCCTTCGCTCGATCCCACCTTCGCTGATGGATTTCACGTCAAGTCCGCCAACTCTGTCAATTCCCGTCGCTTGGCGCCCAAAGCAGCTGCACGCTCACTTGCCTTCCTTCACCTTCTGCCGTCCACCCAATGATACAAAACGGCAAAGCGATCAAATTTTGCTGCAAAATGATGCCTTTACGTCAGTTAAACAATGTGTGGCGCAGTGATATACAGTCAAACATCGTATACCGCAATATCAATTTCCGACGATATCAGCATCGTTCAGGAAGTGGACCATTCTGTAATTTTTTTGGGGGTGGTCCAAAAGGGAGACAGTGTATTTTTTTGTGTGCAAAATGTCAATGAAATGGGCAAATCTTTCCTAACGTTTACAGGTTTGCGGTATAGGGAGCATGTATTGGCATTAACTCGGGTAAGGTGCAGGACAGTGGCTAAGATCATCTCGACACACGCTAGTATGTTGCTATCAAGTTGAAGAGATTGTTAATTGTTACATACCTAATTGTTGCCAGATACATTGTTGTAGGAACTTGTAGAAAGTAAAAAGTAACAGATGTTGTAAATAGTAACAATTATTATTATTATTGTAATTTAGTGTTATGTACTGTTCTGTTACTAGTTATTTATTAAATAGGGATACAAACCTATTTACGTCGCCTTTATTAATCTTACATTATAAACCAAAGTCTCATAGCAGAAATGAAGCAACCGCAACGACCCCCGGAAGGGAAACAATGAAAACGTACGAGTGTGTCAATTCTTTGGTTTGAAGTTGAAACTGGGACGTTGTTGCCCTGAAAAGAAATTAAAATTGGCACATTGTTGCCTCGACTAACAATTTGCTCTGCGCGGTCAACGTAAAGGCATGTCTTAAATGACGTCATGTACGAAGGACAGTTATTTTTCGCACGCTACTGGGAGTAGGGAGGGTCCTGAACGGGGAATGCTCGTTGGTGGGGCAGTGCTTATGTTACAGCCAATATTTGATTACGATATTGCTTTGCAGAGGGAGAGGATTGACGGAAAGCGGGGGGGGGGGGGGGAATTGACTGTTGCAGTGAACGATCAGGCAGCACCGAGCAAATACTGGGAAACAACCACGGGTCAAACAAATCCCCGGGCGAAGCTGGGTACCATGCTAGTCGATTAATAATACTAGTTATTAATCGCTGTTATTTATTGTTGTTTACTGTTCTATTGTCCTTGGATTGTACGGGCAGAAAACCCAGCAGGGATTAACGCTCTTAAAACAAAGTCGAACTGAAAAAGGTGGATTGAGGCTTAATGCGCCACACATTTCAGAGATGTTAAACAATTCCTTAATTGGAACGGGTCTTTTAACTGTAACGTTTCGCTCATTTCAGCCTACTGGGAAATTTCCGCAGGCGGTATATTTATTTGCAGTTCGTTGGAATCGAGTACGTAGGGTCCAGTAAACCTTAACATTAACGTGTGGGAATGTTTCCTTTATGGAGAAAAAGTACTCTCAATATAATTGATTTAACCGTTGCTGGCTAATTAGCTAACTAGCTAAGGCCAACTGATGCAGAATGGCACTATAAGCACATAGGATGAATGAAAAACCAGAAAGTGCACGAACATAAATAAAATAAAATTGCTACGTTTCGAGTATATATTTACCTCGTCATCAGGCACGTAAAATTCGCGACAGCTTCCTCAAACGCATAAAAATATACAACTCATGACAGCCTAAGCATTTCTTAAAAACATATATTCAATTTAAACAAGGACCGAAGCTATACCTGGCCAAAACAGACAAGCAATAGAGAACCAATCGACCTTTCTATACGAGTGCAGAATTTTTAACTCCCGTGTTAGATCTCACATGGAATTCTCACAGAGAAATTCAAGTAGGGAGAATCCTATGTTAATTCTCATAGGGTAATTCTCACAGAGAAATTGTCGTAGGGAAAATTCCATTTAATTCTCATACGGAAAATTAGCAAATCGCTAGTAAAGTTGACAAATCTACACTTCGGCACGCAGGTAAAAGACCTTATGGGGAAGCGCCCTTTCCTAAAATTGGGTTTACACCAAAAAACACGTGACTCTGAAATAGCGCGTAAGTGCAAAAGTATTGTTGTAACCGTTGCTTGTATTGTCATCCAACACCAAATACATGCATATCGTTTCAGAACTTCATTGTCAGAATACACTGTTGTGTTGTTGTTTGCAAAGAGGCGGCAAAAAAGAATTGGACAGGGTCCGATCTAGTAGATAACAAAAAAATATTTTTTTTGACAGAAGTAGGCTTTCTTTAAAAAACATGAAACGTATGTCACGTTGTATAGGCCAAATTATCGCACGTTGCTTCTCGCTATGTAGTTAGAATGCTACACAAACATTTTAACGTAGTTAGAGGGTAGACAGGTCAGTTGAACTAGCATCGTTTCACCGGACAGGGAGCGTTGTATCACCGTGCAACAAACAAACTTTGTTAACAGATGAAGGTACAAATGTTGAATGTAAATAGGACCTGAAAAAGTCCTAGGAAGTTGTGATAGCCTCCCATCAGGAGTCTTCTAATGTACCTGGCTAATGACGTTAACAAAATTGTACCAACATTCTCCCAATGACAGTGCAGGTAAAGACAGGCGTGACACTTCGTGCGATATGAGAGTTGTGATATCCACCAAAACCAAAACTGGCATAAGAGAAGCCGTTAAGTTTCCCAAATGGATCGGCCTTTTGAAACCAGTGATACCATTCAACCAGGGAAAGGCCGCCAAGGTTAACCAATTTAACCAGCAAGCTTGCCTCATTGTCCTCTCTTTAATTTCCACGTATCATTAAACCAGAGGCTTACCAGTTGAAAGCTTGAGACTTGTAGGAAAATATCGGACAGCTAACGTGATACTGGAAGTGCCCTTATCGCACCAAGCTTGATCCCGCCCTTTGACAGCCTGAGTGTACAGCGCTGGCCAGACAGACTTTCCAAACCATGTAACATAACTACGTCGGACTACCGCTCGACTTCAGCAACTAGGAACACAAAACAAAACAAGGTCCTTGGTCCAATTGGTTATAATAAGAAGGACACCATAAGGCAAGGAGTTAACGAAGCAGGCAGCATTATGGACTGGCCTTCTGAGAACTGTAACAGCCTGTAACTCTCGTTGAAGGACTCTTACTTAGGTTATAAGGTATTAATACAATAATGAGAGGTTCTTATAGAAGAGAGGAGCAGACTGTGACGTAAGCAGCAAGGCCGCTGCGTGACGTACACAGGTGTACAAAGTGTTGGTGGCCGTTAAATGACTGTCTGAAGTCTAGGCGGCCAACAAACCTTATTGTAGGGCACAGATGCGCGTCATGGGCTGGGTCCTTCTCGGGATGGGTCACCTCATCCCTATTTTTAAACATCACGTCATGGTTATTTTTAGCCATGATGTAATGGTCGCCTTATATAAACCCGAGAGGTGTTGTGTCGGCGCCGAAACCACAACTGGCCAGAGCAGACTAGGTTGGAAGAAGAAACTACGTGTTGGCTGACCTACTACAACTCCACCAAAGGAGAAAGCCTTATAGAGTAACACCTATGTGATTCTATATTGCCCACTGGGTACAAATAACATAGGAACCTTGCCAGTTCTCTACTGTGGTAATTCTAAATAGTGTTTAAGAAGAAGTTACAGCTGGATTGACATTTAGTATCTTTGAGCTTGAAATTTAAAGAGTAACGAAACTCTAATCCCTAGACACGACTAAGCCGTAGTATCCCAACATGAGTTAATTTGTGTTTCTACTTTGCCATAATTTCTGACGTTACAGAACACAGTACTTGCATTCTGAGAGGCAAGTGGGTTTCCCTCCAAGTATAATATTTGTGACCTTCAAGTTACCGCTGCGAAATGCTGAACAGTTTCTAGGCATGGGTTGAGCCCGGGATCCATCCCTGAAGGGCAGCCGGTTAAAGTACCTAGCTAGTAATTGCGATGTCCCGTACCGGTTTCGAATCTCAGTCGGTCTGCGCAACTGCGTTGTCTTTCCCATATTAATCACAGGGGCTTGTCGTCCATCGCTCGCGCGTCGCATGACTACAGAGTACTATACATATAATGAAAGGGTTGAAACCAGCCAGAAGTCATATCGTAGAACAATCCGTTTTTATTTTGTAATCACTATTATAATCACTGGAACTCGCACTGAACGTCTTTATTGTTAACCTCTCTCACGTTCTAAGTCATTATTTGTATCACTACGTTGTCCACAGCGATCTGAGAAGCTTTTCAGTTTTTGCTATCCCAGTCAACTTCCGGTAATGGCCGGGGCTTTTACCTCGATGCTAAAGCGCTTCTCGTGGCGCTCTGGACAACGTACGAGTACAAATAATGACTCCCAACGTGAGACAAGTTATCAATAAAGACGTGCAGTGCGAGTTCCATTGATGATAATAGCGCGTAAGCGCAAAATTTAATAAAATATCGTAATTGTTCTACGATACGACTAGTGGCTGGTTTCACCCCTTTCATTACGCGCATAGGCTGTATACATGCGACGCTGTGAGCGACGGATGAAAAGCCCATGTGGTATTGTTATGTATTGTACTCTCGCAAGGCCGGTTTTTAATTCCGGATGTCCTCTTCGTAAAGGTCCTTCCTTGGTGGTAAACCATTGCTATTTTTACTCAGAAAAAATAAAATATCCACTGACTATACCACGCCAGTAAAAGTTCGAATATCCTTTCAAGCGCTGCTATCTTTTACTTTCATCTTGGATCAACTGGAGATCATTTCCAAGATGGCAATAGACGACTAGCTACACAGAAACAGTCCAATTCACAGTAACGAAAAGAATGGCCGGGATTTCGGGGAAGTCGTGCCAATGTTTCTCAATCATCCTGCTGTGAGGGAAAAATAAAAAGAACCGTGACTGCGCACGGCATCTGCACTGACCCCGCATGCGTCTTGGGCATCCAGACCGCTACAGACTTTTGTCGCTCGCTGTTCTCTTTCCCGTGATGTATGGAGCGCCGTTATGTCACTGGTGCTGCGCGTTTGACTCCACGAGAAATCATTCTTGGCGAACATTCATCACCCGAGCCAAGTATATGGGTTTGTTCGTTGCTGGACGAGGTCGGGGCAACGCGAAACTTGCTCGCACAATGGAAAAGAGATAAACCAACAAAAGTACTGGCTCAGAGTAGGGACAACTAGTTTTGGAGACCCCTTATTCTCATGCCAAATAGTGACAAGTTTTGGAGGCCCCTAATTCTCATGCCAAATAGGGACAACAAGTTTTGGAGACCCCTTATTCTCATGCAAAATAGAGACAACAGGTTTCGGAGACCCCTTATTCTCATGCCAAATAGTGACAACAAGTTTTGGAGGCCCCTAATTCTCATGCCAAATAGGGACAACAAGTTTTGGAGACCCCTTATTCTCATGCAAAATAGAGACAAGTTTTAGAGACCCCTTATTCTCATGCAAACTAGGGACAACAAGTTTTGGAGACCCTTTATTCTCATGCAAAATAGAGACAACAAGTTTTAGAGACCCCTTATTCTCATGCAAACTAGGGACAAGTTTTGGAGACCCCTTATTCTCATGCACAATAGAGACAACAACTTTTGGAGACCCCTTATTCTCATGCAAAATATGGACAACAACTTTTGGAGACCCCTTATTGTCATGCAAAATAGGGATAACAAGTTTTTGGAGAAACCTTATTCTCATCAAAATAGGGACAACCAGTTTTGGAGACCCCTTATTCTCATCCAAAATAGGGACAACAAGATTTGGAGACCCCTTATTCTCATACAAAATCTTCACTATTATAGCAAACTAGAGGAAGTCCGTGCTATGAACGGGGCCGGTCATGAAATCCCAGTGCGCACCGTTTAAAAATGTGCACGCTGCACCCTCTTTGCATGAAACAATTTTTCTGTGGGAAGTAAATAAATAAGCTTTCGTAGAACAAAGTTGAAACCTTTAGCACGGGTGCTTTGGCACGGCTGGTGTTAGATGCACCATTTCGTATATCCTGGATGTTTCTGGAAGTTTTCCCACTCCCACTCCCTTCTCCCCAGTCCCCACTCCCCAGTCCCCACTCCCATTTTCGCGCACACTGGCTAAGTAACGCTTTCACGGAATTAAGTTTCTTGAATCCAATTTTTGCGTACACTGGGTGACAAACGCTGATTTTCGTTCGCTTCGCACACTCAATCAGCGCATCCCATGGCTCAAATCACTGGATGCACCGTTTTAAAAATTGACATGCTCAAGCATCGTTCCCGGGCATAATGCAGCCGGGACTCGTTTTCCCGTTTTCCCGTTTGCCCGGAGCTCAGCTCTGAAAGCCTTCATCTGCGAATTAAATAAGCACGGATGGTTTAGCATGGATGCTTTGACATTTTTCTTTTCTTTTCTAACAATGGCTTATTATTGTTTTATTTATTTTATTTATTTACTCACTACGAGAGCCAAAAGGATCTGTACATTCCATGCAGTCTACTCTACTTAAGTTACTTACTGCAACGGCACCGAATAACCTTACTGACCATAGGAAACCAGGCTCCAACTAGACCCTACTATACCCACATTCCAAAAACGCCTGGTCGTCGTACAGAACTTCAAAACCACCCTATACGGCACCCTTTGACCACCCCACGTGGGAGGCAACTTCAAGGCATCACACACCACACCACTACTAACAGGCGGTGGCACGCGCAAAGCATCCCATAGTGGACACCGAAACAAGAAATGATCAACAGATGCATCCTCTGTGGTGCAGCCACAAAGCGGCGAAGCACACCAGCCCATACGATGCATGTGTGCACGCAGGCCCACATGCCCGCAGACGCGACAACAGACTGGCATCTCTCCACGGCAACCGCTCCAAAACAACACGCCGCCCAACAGACTGCTGCACTTCATGTAGCCTTCTGCCAGTTAGTATACTCTCATCCCAAATCGTCTGCCATTGCGAATTCTCAATTGCCAAGAGCACTGGCCGCAGATCCTATGATCCGTTTGGGTCATTATTGTTTTGTTTTCACTTACACAGGTTTGATTGTTGACGACTACTTTGCAAGATAGCAATGCTCAGCCTCGTGCTCAGCAGTGATTGTTGTTGTCCACTTTGAAACAATTCAGCTCAGCTCTGAAAGCCTTCGTCTACGAATTAAATAAGCCATTGCATCGTTTCCAGCTGCCAATTTCGAGGCCTGCTAGCCTCCAAATTGGCTGCTGGAAACGATGCAATGGCTTATTTAACCCTAAATTAACAACGCAGCTTAGTCTGATTTAAAACTACACGCATTTAGCAGCAATCAACGGTTTGGACGATAGTTTTCAATCCATAGCACGTGCACCAGGAATTGTTAGGCACCGTAGCAAAGACATAGGAGTGTGTAAGAGTGTGTAGCTTTGTGGCTTGGTAGGCTCCAGTAAGAATGAATAAATAAATAAATAAATAAGACATTACACGCGCACGAAAACAATGAAAAGCGGTTAAGTGATTGTCCGGCCTTACTGCCTTTTTTTCTTATCAGCTCTGCCGGGATCAGGGTGGAAGGTTTCAACTTTGTTCTCTCTTTTCTTCCACCCTGGCCGGAATCCATAATTATTATGTAGATACCACTCACTCCGTCTCGAAGAAAGAAGCAGTCTTTCCTGCGCAATGAACCAATTTTAATAGATGATCCAAGAAACAAAAGACTCGCAAATTTAACAGGAGCTAGCTCATGTCACATGTGCACTTTTACCCTAAATTTGACTGCTGGACCTCCTTACACACACCTACTAGAGTGTTAAAAACAGTTGGTCACGTGGTCCAAAACACGGTCGTTTGGTCGCCATGTTTAACGCCATATTGAAACCTAAACCCAATTTGCGTTTATGAGCATCTCCCATACTGGTGTTCCGATTTTAAGTTTCTTATAGCTCATTTTAATTGCTTTTAAATGCCCTACGTACAACTTTTGTGATACGACGTTTTTTGATAATCCTATTATCTTTTGAGAAAACTTTTGATTTTATGAATACTACATGTAAAGGGCCGTTTTGTGAGTAAATTTCTTATAACAGTGTGAGCAAGATGCTGTTAGAAACAAACCTATACGGAAAAATCATGGTTGTTGATACATAACTAGCTTAGCCAACCACGTTCCATGATACAGTAATAATAAAGACATATTTTTCAATAACGTTGGAATATTATTTACTAGTTGTGCCCGTGTGCATGCTGCGCGGGGGCGCCCCGCCCCCCCCCCACCGCCTCCCTCCAGGTGTTTGGTCTTTGGTTTTAAATTTATCAAACCGAAGACCGAACATGTGAATGGCTCCCACATATGCCCTCTCCCCCACAATTACTTCAGCCCCCAATACCCACACTACTGCCCCCTCCCGGATTCGCATACGTGTTCCCCCCCCCCCATACACGCTTGCCCGCCTCCCCCTCCCCGAAAACGTCGCCCCGTGACATTCTCCCTTTGGTGCAGCCTCGGAAAAGCCGCTGGCGTGTGTTTGACTGAAGGCTAAAAAAAGACCTGAGAAATCTAGCATTCAGTAAGCAAGTAACCCTATGTTTAAGTTAATCCTTTGAAACAATTCACCTCGGTACCGTGCATGTTGACATTATTGCAAGCAACGATTGTTGCCGCCCACTTAAAAACAAATCAACTCCTTTCTGGAAGTGAACATTTAGGAAATAAATGCGCCTTTCCATCGTATCAGGCTGCCAATTTCGAGGAAATTAAGAAACAATCGTCGTTTGGTTTAAAGTTGTGTGGTTTAGTAGACACGGGTTTTTTTTTTTTTTTTTTAGCTCAAACGACGACAATGGCACAGTCCACGCGACTGAAACTCTGTTGGCCGCTTTGGTACTACAACAATACCAAAAAACGAACACAAAAACTGTGCGGCAGGTCTGGTAAGTGGCGCCTTCTCTTCGAAGACTTTGGGAAAAGTGTTATAACCCGAACTTGTAGTCCAAGGCCGTCAGGTTTGGTAAGTGGCGCCATCTGTTCGAAGATGTTAGAAAAGTGTCCCAACCCGAATTTGAAGGCGAATCCCGTCAACAGATGGAACTACAGGGTGGGGTACTTGATTGTACGACGGAATGGTGTGGCCGGTTTCTTGGCCGCCTGCTCCGTATTATATATGTATAGATAGGGGTTTTGGAATTAACCTAACGGTTCCAAATCATTTACAATTAAGCAACTCTCATCTATAATTTCTGCTTTTTACCTTTTTACCTTGCTGAAGCCAGTCCGGTTTTGAGCTTGTTCATGTTCCAAATCATGTTTTTTTTTAATTAAAAAAAGTCACAGCACATCATTTTCAACCGTCTAGGGGACCATCATCTTCTCTAAAGAACTTCCGGCAATTACAGGGCCTAGGAAAATCTTCAGGTTCGGATGCTCCTCTGCATTTGCGGAGCTAAAATACCCTCTTGTTCTCTGCAGCTAAATGGCAACTAAAAATTAGACCAAAAATTTCTAAGAATTACAGCTTTAGTATTATTTAAATGCTATCTTCACACCCAAGCTAACACCATTTGACCTACAATCGTGATAATGCCGCCTTAAAAAAATATTAGCGTTCGCAGTTGCAGTGAGTGCCAGAGGTGTGCGCTTCAACGTTGTCGTGGGAGGCGACGCAGAGGGCTGCGGATGTTTTGAGTCCTTTGATTATTGTAAAGTAGTATCGTGACTTATGATCTGACGGTTCTCGTCAGATCCCCGAAGTTAAGCAGCATTGGGCTGGATTGATACTTGGGTGGGTGACCGCCTGGGAATCTGGCTGTTGCAGACATAGGGCCTTAGGGCTTCGGGCAGATGACCAGTGGTTAACGCTCGTTAAACCCTTTACCCTTTTACGTGACTGATGATTGTTTGGCTGGCAATTAAATGCTTTATTATTAACATTTTAAATCTGGGAGAAATCCTCTGCAATAAATATAAGCAATAATAAATATAATGCAATGTAAGCATTATTGGCGGTGGCACGCTCTTTCCCTGTTAAACCACATCGGCTAACGTGGTATTTTACTTCAGGCAGCGGCGATGGCGGAAAGGGGCTACAAATAACGAAACAGAAACTAGATATGGTCGCAAACGAAAGCCTCTTAAAATTAATAAAAAACGTAGCTTAGAACTACCTGAAATAAAAAAAAGCTAAAATGTGAAAAAGACCAGCATAGAGCTTCTACACCAAAAGCCAAGCTCAAACGTAGCCGAGTAAGTATTGCACCCAGATTTTTAAGGAACATTAGCTTCATTGCATTGCAAAGTCATTAATGCGAGTATATACAAATTTAAAATAAATGTCTATCTGCTCCGCCTGCACTAGGCCCAAAGCCTGTTTCCTAGTATACACTATACGTTTCACGTGTCATTTTCAACATTTCCCCAATGGGCTAATCCGTGCCCTTGCCCAGGGGCGACTAGAGGGGGGGGGGGGAGCAAGTGAGGCTTTTGTCCCTAGGCCCGTGGTTCAAGGGAGTCCAGCTCACCGGCTGAGGCTAAAAAATAAAACTGCAAAAAGGATGTTAACTAGGTTCAGTCACACACAGACCCTGGCTACGGGGAAAGGGGGGAGGGGTGACGGAAGGGGCTCCCCGCTGGCCATGATATTGTACTACTAACAACTCACCTGAATGCAGACACAGATTCAAACGAAAAAAGCCAGAAAAGGGTAAAAAAAAAAAGAAGAAAAAAAGTTCCCCGGACTGTCCACGCAAATTGCGATGAGGTGTCCCATAAAAAAATGTGGGGCCATACGCCACATCAGACCTCTGGGCAGCCCTGCCCTTGCCTCGTGCTCAACCTTCACGAATGTGAATTGTGTAGCACTCGCCATTTGGCCAGTAGGCATTAAAATGCAATCGCCATTGTCCATTACCTCCTCGCCATGTAGAAGCAATTTTGACAGTTTTGCTGCTACTTAATGCTTCATGTTGTTTGCATTAATTTAACTCTCTCATCAGCTAGAGAGGCTAGCGACAATATTGCACGCTTGGTTGGAGAGCCTTGTAATTCTGCACACAACGCCACCAACCGATTGTTTCCAGCTAACACGGTTCCCGAGATATGACAATTTAAGCATCGGGGGGATTGTTAATCACTCGCTATTTTGGCGAGTAGCTCCAAAAACCAAGTCGTCAAATGCTGAAATTCCCTCGCCAGTTGGCGAGTGGAGAACGACATTGTACCCGCACCTTTAAAATGAAATTGGGTGTTACTTTTCGCTTCCTTTTTAAATTCGGGTCAGGCGGGTCAACGAGCCGCCATGTTGCTTCCCATCAGGCCGTTCGTTAGTTCCCCGCTTCCGCTTTTGTTTATATTTTATAATCCATCCCTATTCAAGTGCAACCACTCATTTGTTGGCGCGTACGTTCGCACGTCGCAATCCGTCATTGCTCGTGGCGACGGTCGGCGGCGAGTGCGATAGCAAGTAGTCAAAGTGCGAATTCAGCTGCAAGGGGTTCCCCGAAAACCGTCCTAGAATACAAATTCCGTCGGAAGCGACTCGTCCGCGCTCTGCTGACGTCACGGGCGCCGTTTAATGACGGCATGGGAGGGCACGTGACTAGCGCGTCGATGGAGGGATTGCGGGCGAACGGCTGCAGCAGCGAGATGAATTGTACATTAAAGATGAACACTACACGACGCCAAAATGAAACAAACGGTAGAAACGTGAACACTATTTCTGGTAAAAGTCTTCCTTTTACAAGCACTTATACGTCCACTCGCTAAAATTGACGGAAATATAGTGTGTCCTTCTTCCAGGGGCGTTCTGGCCATGCTGGAAAACGGGAGGTTTCCTTTGGGTACAACCCTCCGAGAACGTTTTGGGGTCCTATTGAAATTTTTTCATGAGGACTAAATTCTACAAAATAAAACTAGAGAGGGCCGTACGGTGACCATTTCCCCGGCCTAAATGGCCCTCCCAGTATGTCCATGCCACCCCCGTCCAATCCCGCTGGTAATCGAAAAGCTAACCCGTTAACTTCTACATCCGTCGGCTGATTGGTTGAAGTGTTTCTTGGGCAGATGGTCTTACGATCAGCTCAAACGTTGGTTCTAGTAGTTTCATTACGAATATATTATGATGGAGGGTGGGGGGGTGGTGGAATTGAGGTTTAATGGCGTGTCGACGGCTAGGTCATCAGTGCCAACTTTAGTCACAGCGCTGTGGCCTGGGTTACCACTGCATCACACATTACAGAGACGTTAACCAAAACCCCAAATCTACATCCTATTGTATATCTGTACCTCCTGCAAAAATCGAAAACGCCGGACAGGTAGACGGAATCATCGCCCAATTGATACGCAAAGTCACGCGTATCACCACCAAGATGGTGACAATGGACAAATAAGAATCACCAAGACGTCATCATGATATTAAGAGCAGTGGCTAAAAAGAGCTATAGTTCGATCTGCCTTTACTTAAGACTTTTATTTCACTGAGATGGCAGGAGCGGGATACAAACCAATAAACGCAGGATCCTTCCGCAGACACTCCTGTCATCTTCAGTCTGTAAGGCACCACAAAAATGACTTCCCAAGCCCACTTTGAGGCAATAGAATCATAGCCAGGACTCGTAGCAAAAGCAAATCATGGACACACAATTGTGTGTCTGGTTTTATTAACTTTTGCTCGTAGGGAAGACTCGTAGCCAGGACTCGTAGCCAGGAATCATAGCCAGGACTCCGTTAAGCAAAAGAATTGTTGCTGCCATTACTAAAAAGTGAATCAACAAAGCTAAAGCTCAAATAAAGAGATCAAACCGCTGAGAGTTTCCCTGCCAGAAATTTGTTCTCTTGATCGTGTACTAAATTCGTCCAATCACAACCGACTGACAGTGATAAGACTTCAGTATATGCTTTTGAATGCAATTACGTCTTATCACTTTCAGTTGATGGGCATTGGCTAACTTTAACACTAAATCCGTAAGGGAATATCCTGTAGCTTTCATTGATCGACACACTGTAATGCAAAAGACGGTCAGCGCCCCTTCAAACGTTTCAATGTCGACATGTTACGAAACGTTTGTGACATTCGTTTCAAATTAAATGTAAGTACAGATCATTTTTGTCAAGCACTCGTTGCAAGCTGATAAAAAAAAGTTTTTCCAGTTCATAATGAACTTGTGATTATCGAAAATTACCGATATTAAACCAGACCAGACACTTGTGGTATTACTATCGGTAATTCGCTATGCACAAATCGACTTAAAAGAGTAAGCTTATCTGAAACACAACAGCGCATTAGCGAAAAATCATACAGTATTGATTTAATACAGATTTATTTTAAAAAATCACTTGAGCCATGAAGAAAACGAAGCTGTAGTAGAGGTTTTATAATAATGAAATCAATTTAGTTACAACACGCTTAATCGGTTTTCTAAAATATAGAAATGACGAGAAACAATTCCACCAGTGACAGTGTAGATGTATCATCTCTGGGTGATAGGAAATATGGAACCGTTAATGCTTTAGCTTTGGCTGTTTTGCTACATCATTAAGTCGTGTAAAATAATAATGGTCCATAAATGCATACCTTATAATCAATGCAAACATCAAACTGTACAAATAAATAAACAGTCGAAAACGCTTGCCGCTTTCTACTGCATACGGTGTCGCTGTGAAATAATTAGCTAACCATTTTTGTAGCTTTTTTTTCTTAATTGTTTTATTGTGAGTGGAGCCGCTCGTAATGCCTCCTCGTGTTGAATGATTGAATTTTTTACGTCAAAGACTGCACGAATAATCGGTCTTAGAAAAGATATGACTCTTTCTTTAGTAAGGCTAGTAAACAAAAGGGTTGGAAAGGTTCGTTTGATGTTTATAGCAAGGTTTAAAATGAATCCAGGTCAAAACAAAAAAGGAACAAGCCTTTCTGTAAGTTTTTTATACCACAACGTTTATAATATTTAGTCCAGTTAAAACAGAAACCTTATTGATGCTTTCACACTGCTTTAACTGTTTTTACATCTGAACAGCGTACTGATACTCTTGCAACTAGAATGCACGTGAGCTGAATTAACGGGATCCCGGTTAAATGGCTTCGTTGAACAACGGTTAACAACTAATCGTCACATACAACCATTAGGGTGAAGAAAGGCAAAGAGACGACGTGGTTGACGAACCCATATAAGTTTGTTTTAAAGGTGCCTGCCTCCCGTTGGCTTTCCTGTAAGACTCAAGCTTTGCAACATTAGTTAAAACATATGTAAATGTGCTAAAGGCTTTTATTTTCCTGTTTTTTTTTCCTTTGTGTGAAACGGTTTTGCAACATCATTCCAAACCTACGGAAATGAAGCAAAAGCTATGTACGTGTGGGATGCACAGACATAGTGAGAATGTATATCTTTTTAAAATTTGTTTTTACTTTTATCAATATCCAAAACATTGGTAAAAGTAAAAGTTTCACCTAAATAAACGCCATGAAATAAATCCACTTTTTTTTTGGAGAAGCTGCACTGTAATTGGCCTGAAATCCTGGAAATAGAAACCACTATGTCTTCTCTTTGTTAATGAGCGTTGTTTTTTGCAGCCCCTGAATTTAATTGTGTTTGGGGGCTTCGTGGTCGCCCTCAGGTAGCGCAGCGACTACGGTATCATCCGAAAATGCAAGCGAATGCCCTGTGGCATCGTGTCCCGACAGGGCAGCTGTCGTTTTTTCACTCTCTCTCTCTCAGATTAGCGTTCAGTCTATTGTGGTTTCACTTAAGACCGCAAAAACGTGTTCTCACAAGCTAATAAAAGCGGTATAGGCCGGAAGTAGTGGATGAGGAGGAAATGGAAGAGGAGAAGTGACGTCATTGGCGCCCTCTGTGTTTTGGGAGGAAGCCACGGCACTGGCACCCTCTATGTTTGGCCAGCCTATTGCCTGAAAGCAAAAAAAAAACTATTGTTGATATTTGACGCTTTGCCCCAAGTGTTGTACTGCATGTTTCTACTTAACTGTGTGAACTTTTGTTACTCCTGCGATGCATAATTTCCCGGGAATCCCGGAAAATTAATAATGGTAAATACTTATTAATTTAGACACTGCTGTCCTGGGATGCCCTGGGCGACAAAAGGCGTTGGATACCTGATGCCATGCGATGAGTAATTTCAGGGAAATTAGTAGCCACACTAAACCGATTGCTGATTTTGACGCTTTGCCCTCAGTTGTAGTACATGCTTCTTAACTGGGTGATGTTCGTAACCCCTTGTGGCGCATAATTTTACCGGGGAACCAGTTAAGCCAAACTGTAAATATTTATAACTTATTGTATATGTTTGCGTTTATCCGTTACTTTAGACACTGCCAGGGCTACAAAATGTCCTGGAGACGTAATGTCATGGGATGCGGAATTTCATGGGAACCCAACTAGGATTTGAGCGAAGAAACTAATCTATCCTAACGAAACGGCTTTTCTATCCTTCTCTATAAACAGCACTGGTGGTGGATAAGATGTCAAATTAAGGGAAAAGACCTTAAGTCAGACAGTGCTATCCTAACAGGGATAAAAAATGTCCTGCAGATTTAACACAATACCCTGTTTCGTGGGAAACAGCTAAACTAGCGGTAATGCAAGCTATTTGTTAATTTAGACAGTGCAGTACTGGGATGTCCTAGGATTCAAAATGTCCCGGATATGGAACACCCTGGGAAGCATAATGTCATGGGAACCAGCTAAACCGGCAGAATTTACCCGGGGATCTGTTATAAAAGCCGTGAAACGTATCATAGCTTTAATTGTGATTTGTTCTGGTGTTAGCAGTAAACCTACTAGAAAAATACGTCAATCATTATTCCTCGAAGCTCATATAAGTTGCTTGGTTGCGTGGATTTCTCTCACTATTACCAGTTAGTGAAGTGATGAGACACCTATCGAACACCGTCACTAATAACTCGACATGAATTATCATACATAACATCACAAGAGCTAAAGAAATTACTAATTTGGTCCCTACAAACTCACTACTACTATTCAGGCAGACATTAGTTTCATGAGTGCGATGCGCCAGGGAAATTATCTGGTAGTAGATAGCACAAGTGAGTTTAATGGGTTTACATTTGCTTTTTACGGGCTTGCGAATTTTGAGGGTAGTACACCTTGGAGGTGAAGCGCACTCCCCACCAGACGTCGAGATCGGGACGGTCTGCTACGGATAATTTTGAATCTGTAAATTCCTAGGATATTTGACATGCCACAATTGATATGAGCACAATTCATAAGGTCAGGGCCCTTCTCTTCCCGAAAATGGCCGAGATTGCTGAGGTTACGCCTGAACCAAGGACCTCTTGAACATATGAGATGGTCACGATAACCATTGGGCTACCTTGTCCCGTGCACATCATTAGATTGGGGCGACTGCAACCAATTGGTAATTATGTGCCCTCATGCCCCAGTGTACTGCAGTGCAGTCTTAGTCTTCTGTACAGCGAAAGCTGACAAAACTACAGCAACGATTTTGTCCCTCCGCCCATCGCCTTTTCAACTCCGGAACGGAACCAGATAGAGATTCAGCGTCCAAAAATTAGTTGAAAGGATTAAAACAAACGAAGTATGAGGCGTAAGTGGCCCGAAAGTGGCCGGAAGTGGTCGACAAGGGAGCGCATCATCTTCGGAACGATACCATACAGAGACAAATGGTTTTCACCTTTAGATTCAGCGTCTAAAAAATAGTCAAATTTGAATTTAAAAAAACCGGAAGTATGAAGCAGAAGTGGTCCGAAAGTGGCAGAAGTGGTGGAAGAGTACAGAAGACAGTTGCAACTAGATAGATAGTCTCTGCCCCCGTTCGTTTACTGCTAAACATAATCGTTGTGGCAAAATGACGGCTCTGTAAGGGGCATATAAATCACCCTTCATTATTTTAAACAATGAGAATATGCACTAAGCATCTACAGTAATACGCAAAAGACTACAGTAAATACATAACAAAAATACACACTGTAAAAATTTGCGATGCTTAAGAGCAACAGAGAGCAATCCACATGAGACATTATTTAAAAGCTACACGCTCAATGCCAACTAAGGTGCTGTGGCACACTAACGCGGACTGAAAAGTTACGACCTTCTGAAGATTACTTGGGTTTCGAAGGCATACATAACTTCAGGGGCACAGCACGTCTAACAAAGAAAAAAAAAGAGCCCATTCGTGTGTGCACGTCCGTGTGTGCATGTCTGTGTGTCTGGTTGGGAGGGGGTTACCTTCGTTTTCAATGTGTGTGTGTGTGTGTGTGTGCTCTTTAGCACCTCAGTGAACTTGATTCATCAGGTGTCATGAATACAAGATGTCATCCGCTTGATAACATTGATCCGAAAACGTGGATGGGCCTGCCAACACACACACACGGAGAAAGAGAACGATAGAACGGGGCAGGCCTTGCCAAACAACGTAGCGCCCCACAAATCTTTGCTTCACTAAAGACATTCTAATGTGTTTGTTCCGCTGCATGTGGTACGGATGGTCGAGCCTGGGATGAACCCGCCTTGCTTGCCAAGTCTGTGCCTTATAGCTTTTTAATGAAGCTTGAAACCCACGTTGCCGTGCATAAAAGAAAAACCCCCCATGAAATCCTTTCGGGGAGCTGGCGAGAAGATTCCATTTGTGGGCCTTGCAGGTGGAGTTAGTTTGGAACATAAACTCTTACCCTTCCCCCCGTTTTGCATCTCCAAGAAGATTTTAATGACCAACCAAGATGGCAAAATGACCAACCAAGATGGCAAAATGAAAACACAACTTGTTTTACACGAGTTTTAACCACTGAGGTCTTTGTGGTTTCAGTCACAATGTTTTTCTATAATCTAAGCACAATGAAAACGAAGTTGTTTCACATGAGTTTTATCTACGTCACTGCAGCTTCAAACAGGCTACTAATTATTTTCCTACCAGCATAACGAAACCAAAAGTTGCTTCAATGAGTTTTAACCAGATCTTTGTTGTTTCAGTCACAATGTTTTTCTATACTCTAGCACAATGAAAACAGAGGTTGTTTCATATGAGTTTTAACTAAGTCTTTGCAGCTTCAAACATGACGCTAATGGTTTTCCTACCAGCACAATTAAAACAGAAGTTGAATCACATAAGTTTTAACTAAGCATATGCAGCTTCACACGTGCCACTAATGTTTTTCCTACAAGCCCAACGAAATATTAGCTGTTTCACACGAGTTTTAACTAGGTCATTGCAGCTTCAAACATGCCACTAATGTTTTCCCTACTAGCACAACGAAAACAGAAGCTGCTTCACATGAGTCTTTAAAAATAGGTCTTTGCAGCTTCAAACATGCCACTAATATTTTTCCTACAACCCCAACGAAAACAGAAGACGTTTCACACGAGTTTTTGCAGGTTCAAACATGCCACTAATGTATTTCCTACCAGCACAACGAAAACAGAAATTGTCTCGTATGGAATTTAACTAGGTCTTTGCAACTTCAAACATGTCACTAATGTTTTTCCTGCCAGCACTACGAAAACAGAAATTGTTTCGCATGAGTTTTAACTATGTCTTTGCAGCTTCAAACACGTCACTAATGTTTTTCCTACCAACACAACGAAAACATTAGCTGTTTCACACGGGTTTTAACTAGGTATTTGCAGCTTCAAACATGCCACTAATGTTTTTCCTGCCAGCACTACGAAAACAGAATTTGTTTTAACTAGGTCGTCGCAGTTTCAAACATGCCACTAACGTTTTTCGACCAGCACAACGTGTAACGTGACTTGATGCTATCTTAAGCGACCTTATGCACGCTTTCCTTATTGTTGTAAGCTGCCGAGTTCTTCCCGCCAGATGCAGAGTCCGAGTGTGACGCGTTGTCGCAGTGAGGCACGATGGCGTGCGCTCGTTTGTATTGTGTAATGACCGAGTGGAGTAAACTTGTTGTTTGTGTTAAATGGGTTTCCCGACTGAGTTATCTGGAGCAACTGCTGTATGCGTTCGTGTAGGGATGAGCCTTCTTGCCAAATGAGGCTCGACTATCTACAAACGATAACAGAAGTTGTTTCACATGAGTTTTAACTAGGTCTTTACAGCTTCAAGCATGCCACTAATGTTTTTCTCACCAGCACAACGAAAACAGAAGTTGTTTCACATAAGTTTTAACTAGGTCTTTGCAGCTTCAAACATGCCACTAATGTTTTCACAACCAGCACAACGAAAACAGAAGTTGTTTCACATGAGTTTTAACTAAGCCTATGCAGATGCCACTAATGTTTTTCCTACAAGCCCAACGAAAAGATTAGCTGTTTCATACGAGTTTTAACTAGGTCTTTGCTAGTCCAAACATGCCACTAATGTTGTTACTAGCACAACGAAAACAGAAATTGTTTCACACGAGTTTTAACTAGGTCTTTGCAGGTTCAAACATGCCACTAATGTTGTTCCTACTAGCACAACGAAAACAGAAATTGTTTCACACGAGTTTTAACTGGGTCTTTGCAGCTTCAAACATGCCACTAATGTTTTTCCTACTAGCACAACGAAAACAAAAGTTGTTTCACACGAGCTTTAACTATGGTTTATTTTAAAACAGTAGGCTACGTGTAAAACATTGACGTTTTTGTTAGATACAAGTTTCAAGAACATTCGTTGTAACAAAAACAAACGTTTTATTTTAAACTCGTTCTTCTTCAATTGTGATTTATTGTGTTGCAAAGTGCTGATTTTCTTATTCAGAGTTCAATTCTGCAACATACAACATGAGTAACTCATTTAAAATAACTTGCATGTATATCTAAGCAATTACCCGAAGCTTCACATCGTTGTTTAGCCTCTTCATCAATATTTATTTAACCTATTCGTCGTCACAGTGATTGAAAATAATAGAAATTCTATTATTATTATTGTTCGGCAGTAATGGTGCGCTATTGAGAAAACTGCAATTTGGTATGCCCAACAATAAACAAGCACCCAGTGCCAGCATGTCTCAGTCAAGAAAGACGCATCGTTGAGACTGCATTGCTGTGAAACCGCCGTGAAACGGATAATGAAAAGTTAATCTGACATTGCCTTAAAGGCTCCTTTTCACCTTTTCAACTCTTAGATGCAGCTCCGTAGAATTTTCGAGCAATATAAAGAAAATAGCGGTAAATTTTAAAATGGAACACCACTTCGCAGCGGCGCCACAAATTTTCGTAACTAAAACGAGATCACGTGACCCACATCAGCCTATTGGATGACAGACAATGTGGGACGTGGATGCTGCGTTTAGAATATGGGCAACGATATCGAAATGGTGAACCGGCGTCTTTAAGTTAAACAAAAGTGTAGCCATAAGAAACTTATAGGCTTTTTTTTTTTTTTTTTGCAACGATGGTCCGCTGATAGGTGTTTTCTGTCCAAATTTTTTCTACCGATCCCTCGAACGGAAAGAAATTGGCCTTGGAATCGGTCAAAGAAAAAGTGGGCCAAAAACCACTTATCAGCAAAAGTAGGGCTATAACTATTACATATTTTGATATTTTTGTATTGAGAGCGGTAAGTTCTTCTAGGGTTTTCCGGCCTACAGAAGACAACGAGAGCTCCACATCACACTGATCTTGCAGTACGCTGTGACTGCTGTAGCATCAAGGACGAGGAATTAACTATGCACCAATGGCAAAAGAGTCACGGATCCATTGTTGGCTTAAGATGGCACTAAAGTGATCAAATCCGCCTATAAAATGTGTACGTTGGATTCGTTCATTTACATCAGATATCAGTAAAAACTGATGTCGTATGGTAACAAAACAGTTTTTGCAACAGTGTCTCGACATAGACGAATTTACTGTTTAGTTTTTACGGCCCAGGAAGCAGTGAACAATCTGGACTGCGCCTCGGACGATATGTTACCTCCTTGGATGTAAAAATACAATAAATCACTTATACCGACCCATTGCCGCGAAATTACGGCTGCAACTATATTACAACACATTTCAACCATCCGGCAAGCCAAAGGCCAAAACCAGAATTCTCTCATACATGACTTCTCTAATATTCTCATGTCTTCCTCTTCCGACAGCCTGTCTTCTTTAGTACGTTTGCGTGTTTGTTATTTTGCTCGTGTTTTTGTTTGGTTGTC
Organism: Lithobius niger; assembly: GCA_023313725.1. NCBI lineage: Eukaryota > Metazoa > Arthropoda > Chilopoda > Lithobiomorpha > Lithobiidae > Lithobius > Lithobius niger. The sequence continues at coordinate 61,172 of JAHWFP010221331.1, forward strand.
TCTCCGTCTGGCTGGATGCTGGGGCCTGGACGCTCGGAAAGTGAGGTTGGGGTGCTGGGGGAAAGGGGAAGTGGGAAGAAGAAAGTGTGCGTGTCTGAGTCAGTGTCTCCCTCTGCAGGGGTCAGCTGGCGAGAGGAAAGAGGCATCCCGGAGAACCCTGCATTACGGAACGCGTATAGGAAAGGGAGGGCAGTGGAGAAAGTGGGGGAATTGGGGGAGAGAGAGAGAGAGTGAGAAAGAAGTGCTTTCCCGCCTTTCCATAATAACAGCCTCTGGCAGCAGCTTGCCTTCCTTTTCGCTCGTGAACTCCACTGAACTTTCGGGATTGGATTCGGACCGAGTTCAATTGATTCAGCGGCAGGGTTATGTTTTCGTCAGCAGAAAAATTGAAAAAAGCACAACAAAAAAAAAACGGAATTTTAATGCGCAATGGAGTCGAAGGTTAAAAACTTACACTCCTTCTTTTATCGGTTTCTTTTTTTTTTTTTTTAAACGATATAAATTCTGCCCTCAGGACGTTATTATACCCGAGATTACAGAAACTGTGCTGTATGATCGACATCGTTTAATGAGTCACCTCGCATGGAAACGAGTCATTGCTAAATTCTGACCTTGAGGCATTCTTAGCGAGGATTACACAAATTAATTATGGTCCACATCGTTTAATGAGTCACGTAATAAGGAAACGTGTATTGCTAAATTCTGCCCCCACGATTTTCTCAGCGGAGATTACATTAACTGCTGTAAAAACAGTAAAATTATTCACCTAATAAGGAACCAGTATTGCTAAATTCTGCCCTCAGACCATTCTTAACGGAGATTATACAGAAATAGCTACAAAACCATCGTCCCCATCGTTTAATGTGGTACCTAAGAAGGAAACGAGTATTGCTAAATTCTGCCCTCGGAGCATTCTTAGCTGCCCTCGGGGCACTCTTAAGCTTAGATTACAGAAACTGCGCTGTAAATGTATGGTTCACATAGTTTAATGAGGCGCCTAATAAGGAAACGAGTATTGCTAAATTCTGCCCTGGGGGCCCTTCTTAGCTAAGATTACAGAAACTGTGTTGTAAAAATATAGCCTACACCGTTTATTGAGGCACCTAATAAGGAAGCGAGTATTCTTAAATTCTGCCCTCGGAATGTTCTTAGCTGAAATTACAGAAACTGTGTTTTAAAATCATAGTCCACACCGTTTAAAAAGGCAGAACTATTATTGCTAATTCCGCCCTCGGGCACTCTTAGATTAGATTACAGAAACTGCAGTAAAATTATGGTTCATATCGTTTAATCAGCCGCCTAATAAGGAAACTAGTATTGCTACTATTCTGCCCTTGGGGGCCTTCTTAGCTGAGATAACAGTTACTGTGTTGTAAAATTATAGACCACGCCGTTTAATGAAGCACTTAATAAGGAAACGAGTATGATAAATTCTACCCCCGAAGGCTTTAATTCTTTGCTGAGATTACAGAAACTGTGCTGTAAAATTATAGTCGACACCGTTTAATAAGGCACCTAATAAGGAATCGAGTATTGCTAAATTTTGCCCTCGGGGCACTCTTAGCTGAGATTGCAGAAACTGTGCTGTAAAATTATAGTCCACACCGTTTAATAAGGCAC